>RCUC01165254.1:0-49041 GCA_003697995.1 Taxidea taxus jeffersonii
AGATCACAAGTAGGCAGAGAAGCAGGCAGAGAGAGAGGAGGAAGCAGGCTCCCCACTGAGGAGAGAGCCCAACGCGGGGCTCGATCCCAGGACCCCGAGATCATGACCTGAGCCGAAGGCAGAGGCTCAACCCACTGAGCCACCCAGGCGCCCCTAAATGTGACTTTCATATGCATTGGGGAACCTAAAAATTCCCTGGCCTACCTTTATTGCAATATTTGCTTTATTGTAGTGGTCTGGAACTGAACCTGCAGTATCCTTGTGCTGTGCCTGTCTTCACTTATCCATGCAGGCACACACAGTCAGCCAGCCAGCCAGCCAGAAACCTACCAGTGTGTTCAGGATCCAAGGTGTTAGTGGGAGGTGATACAGGTGAAAATGACCCCATCCTTGCCCTTAGGGAGCTAACAATCCAGGACAAGAGACAAGAATGTACCAGAATAATCCTAAAGCACACAAAGGGAAGTGGCTGTTATTAAGACAACAGAGATTCGGCTGGGTACAATCCCAGGGCAAGGGGTCAGGAGTCTTCATGCACTGGTGCAGGCCATGGCCATTGCTGTATGTGTCCTATCTCCCCATCTGATCTTAAGCCCTGGAAGACAGAAAGGATAGTGTCCTTACCTCTCTGCCTTCCCCATACTTCCCAACACCGGGTCCCAGACAGCACAAGAAATTTTAAAACACTAAAGGCAAGCTTTGGCAGTTCCACTGCATAGGAAAGGTTTCTAGCTGTCTGGTCTCTCAGTGCAGAGTTCCCAGGAGGCTCCTCAAGATGCAAATTCATTTATTATGCCCATAAAATCTGAGGAACCTGAAAGCACAAGACAAGGTCCTGACCCATAAAGCAGTAACAGACAGTGTGAACAAGGCAGAGGCCCCTGGAAATGTCCACAAACAGGAACAAGACAGTGACTAACAGGCACGTGGTGCCTCATCCTCAGATGGTCTCCGTCCCAGGCTAGCCTGCCCATCTACTGTCAATCTGTCAGTCAACAAGAGTTACCCAACAGTCTCCACCAGGAACCTAACAATGAGAATCAACAAACTGCAGAACCTCATAATCCCCTGAAGCTAGCGCTCTAGCATGGTCTACTGTTCACAGGGACAAGTGCCTGTAAGCAAAACACCACCGCTAAGTGCCTAATGGAAAGAAGGGGGGCGGCTGGGAAGCGTGGGTCGGGGGAGTTGTCTTCTGCATTTCCCGGCCCTCACCCCGACTTGGCATGCCGGTTTCCTTCCACTCTCCCTCTCCTTTCACTGCTTTTATACAGTCTGTCAGCAGCTTCTGTTGTTTGCTTCTCGGAAATGGCACTTGCATCCTCCCTCTTCTGCTTTGCCTGAGCACTGCCACTTGCCCTGATACCACAGCCACCCCTGGTTGCCGGTGCTCCAAGCCTAGGCAGTCCCACACTTCGTGTCTGATGGATGTGGCTCCTGCAAACCCAGCTCTCAGTCAGTCCTGTCTCTGCATAAAGATCAGCTCATCAGGCTCCCCTCTGGCCCCATCAGGACTAGTCACTAAGAACTCTTTTCTATGTGGCCCTCCCTATCACTCCAATACCTTTATTTCTCAGTACTCCCTTGAATATGCCCTCCACTCCAGTCACCTCCCTGCTTATCTGGGCCTTTGCTCAAGTGGTGTCTGACTTCTGGAACACCTTTCCTCTTCTTAGCCACCTGCTGAATCCTACCTACTTGAACCATACCTGCCTAATCCACCTTGCTACTTTGTTCACAAGGACCATACTGAGGACCTAGGCAATGGGAAGGATGGCAAAGGTAGGGTTAGAGGCCTGCTGTCTTCCCATTTCCTTTACTGTCTTGAAGCTCCCCTACAATATCTTGAATCCATTGCTTGGAAATGCTTTTCTGTTGCACCTGCCCGGGTTTTGAAGAAATCTCACCAGTTTGACGGCCTTGGACCACCTAGCTGTGAGTGGAAGGAGCTTGTCTGCCCTCAACTGGGTAGACGGTCTTTGTTTTACAGGCCTTAAAGAGAAAAAGCTGACACTGCTAATGTTTACTCGCTTGTTGCTCCTTAGGAAAGATTCTTAATCACTGTCGAGTTAATATACCAAGTGCTAAGATTTCTGAGAGATGGATGGTGGGTTTGCCAAATGACAGACTGCCAAGTTGGGTCTCTGGAATGAATCCAGTATTCCATAAACTCTGCCTCTTTCCTAACCATAGGAAGAACCCCCAAATGACAGAAAGGCACAGTAGAGTTTCAGGCAGAATGACAGAGAAGCCTCATCCTGTGCTTCCTAAAAAACAGAAAGTGCAGCTGGAAACAAATCTCATCTCCTCCCTTCACCCACTATGTACAGTGCTGTTCTGCTCAATGAGGGCACCACAGGCACTGGGGAGATCTTTGGAAATGTCTCTTAAAAGGGGTCAAGAGTAGGTGGTCCTCGGAGACGTTCTCACTCTTCTGCCAATTTGTAACTGGGAAGGTGGCTGAGATGGGTAAAAATGGAACGGGAATGATGAGGACTTCCTGGGCCTCCTGCTACCTTGGAGGAAAACGGTTCACTGGTTGGAAGGGTTACCTCCTCTTGTTTTATTTGAAATGGCATGAAAGTGGCTATCTCCAAGTTAGCCGGTAGGTTGGATAAGGGCTTCTCTCCTTTGTGTAACTTTACTTAGAGTTAGAGGAAAGGGAGATGGTGAAGGTAATAGTTCTGAATGTCTCCATCTTCATGCCTTGAGCTGGAAGATGAGGAGGATAAGAAGAGGTAAATTAAAGATAACCTCCCCCAAACCAACTAGCAAACATACATACATACACACACACAACCCCCAGAGAGAATGAGAGAGTGAAATTCAAAACAAACCTTCTCAGGCAATTACATTAATATGATAATAATGACAATAATATGTGTTGCACATGTCTACTGATTTACATTTTATAAAGCATTGGTGTACATTATTTAGCAATATTCTTACAAGAAATAATCCAGTCAGGTGATAATCAACATAGCAGCTACCATGTATTGAAAGATTACCAGGAACACTTTTCATGTGGTATTTTATTTAATCCTCACAACCTCTTTGTGGTACTACTGTTATCTCCATTCCACAGAGGGAGAAACAGGTTTGGAGAGGTTAAGATACTTGCCCAACAGGTAGAGAATGAAACCTAGGTTCTTTGATTCCAAGAGTACAGGCTCTTGACCTTAATACGGTACATCTCATGGCAGGGCTTTTTTTTTTTTTTTTTGCAAGTTCTAGACGGGAAGGCGACTCAGGAGGAAGCAGTCCTCACATCTTGACTCCCCAAGAGGTAGGTTCACACAGATACACACACAATGAATACTCCAAGAAGTCCCACTTCTCTGTTGTCCCCGGTTATAAATGCACCCAGCTTGCACAGATACAGGTCCACAGATGGTCTCATTCCTTATAGAGACAAAGGTCAACCCCTAGGGATAACATAGCTTCATTTAATCTGTATCTGAAGTTGCAACAAGGGTTTCCATTTGATAGGATGCAGCTACAGCAAGGCAATGAATTAGCATCTAGTTCTGAAGCTTTGTCACAAAAAATAGTTTAAGACTAAGAATAATGAGATGGAATGCCATTTAGCAGAATGGCTTGTGATATTCAATTAAGTGTTCAGCTTGAGAGATTCGTGCACACACAGAGAAGAAGAAATGATTATAGGAAACAGCAAGGCACAAACACATGGTGACAGCTCATAGAGTTGGCTGCCCTATTCTCCATGGGACCCATCTGACCTCAGTGGTAAGTTCTGCTGTTAGACCTGACAAACAGACACACACACATCTGGGATACCCGGGGCTGGGCAGGCTTTGTGGAGAAGAAACAGAACTCTTGAGAACTCCTTCCCTCCCCTTTTACCAAAGCACCAACTCCTCTGGAGCGTCTCCTCCCCCTTCTTTCTCTAAGCATCCTTCACCTCTCCTTGAAACATCAACCTGCGTAAGAGACCTGAGGGTGGGGTGGGGACAGCATGTTAGTTCCTGAGATTTTGAGACAGTAAAGTGTCAAGGTCAGCAGCCCCCAACCCTGCCCCAGCTTTCCAGATACACTTAGATACACACATAAACACCCACTGGAACTTTAAACAGATGTGAGGAGATCCACAAGTCTCCCGTGACACAAAATCTTGGTGCTTCCTAGCCACAGAAGCTAGATTCCTAGGTTCCTAGCCAAACATACAAGTAGGCAAAGGGCTCAGGTCAATTAGTTATATCCACACCTACCTGCACAAAGGAGGTGACTCTTACACATACACTCAAACACACACACATAGAGGAATCCTCAACACAGGCATCTTGGTAATGCCACCCTGCCTCTTGACCGGCCCCATCTCTTCCACCTACCCAAAGGTGCTGACCACAGCCGCCCTGTGAGAGGCGGTGGGATACCGGGTACCGTGTAGTGGATAGGGAATCACTCGCCCTTGGCTACTCCCTGCTGTGAGATGTGGGCAAGCTACTTAGCTTCTCTGGGCTTCTGTAAAATGGAACTAATAACCACCTGGCTAGATGCTGTGAAGATGTAGGGGAACCATCTATGTAGGGCCTTGGCACAGCGCCTGGTGCTGTCCTGCTTGGTTCCTGGGCTTGCCTTTCCTACACCCACGCCTGGGCTGAGAGTGCGTCTTGGCACTTGGTCCCCACTCTCAGGATGCTGGTCTGACATAGGGAAGAGTGGGGACTAGTCTAGGGCCTCCGTCTGTAAGAGGAGGGTCAACTCTAAGGTCACAAGTCCACTGGCCGGCCGCGGCTAGCCTTCAGGGCCCCCGAGGGTGCGGGGAGCCGGGGACAGGTGGGCTGGGCGATCAGTTCTCCCGTGCATGGACCCGTGGGCGGCGGGTGGAGCCAGCCGGTGAAGGTGGGCAGGACCCAGTGGTAAGTCGACCCAAGGCTGTGGGTGGCTTCCTCCTGTTGCTCAGTATCAGGGAGAGGCGGGGGAGGGCATTCATTTTTTCCAAAGTAAGCATCCACCCATTGCTTCGATAACTATCGATTGTGAAAAGCCGGCGGCGCCTCTTAAAGGCGAAGCCCGACTCCCGCGTTGGCGCCCCGGCAGCCCCCCGGCGGCTGTGTTCCCGGACTCCTCCGCTGGGACCTCCTCTGCCTCTGCGGGGCAGCGATGGGCGAACCCCTCTGCTCCGCTCGTGTAGCAGCCTCGGGGACCGCAGCTACTAGCTGCGGTTTGACTCCTGCCCGTCCACCCGCGGGTCCTTTCCTTTCCGGAGTCCCTGTCACGCCTTCGGACCGGGTCACCTGCCCCGCAGCGTCCCTGGCGCCAGGGTTCGAGGACGGGGTCGGCGCACAGAAAGTTACTTCAAAGGGCAGACGTGTTGCAACCCTCGCCGCAGCAAACTACAGGACGCGGATTTCCCGAACCCTTCCCCACCCCCACCCAGCCCGAGCGACCCGAGCCCGCCGAAGGACGCAGCTACGCGGAGAGCCACCAGCAAATGTACCTCTTCTCCCTCCCGCGCGCCCAAGTGCAGTGGAAAGCCTCACAGCAAACTCACGGCGTGGAGCAATCCCCGGTCCTGGCCTGGAAGGGATCGGCCTCCCGCCCGGCAGCTCCGAGAAATACTCGCGATTTCCTGCCCCGGCCTCCCCTCCTCCCGGCCCCGGCCCTCCCGGCTGGGCTGCCCCGGCCCCTCGGTACCTGCGGCGGTCATGGGCTCGCCCTCGCTCTGCTCGCCGGAATCCGAATCCATGCTGCGGGCTGCTGGCCGGACGTCCACAGCCGCTCGCCCGTCTGCGGGACTGCTCGGGGCCGGCGTCCGGGCTCCCGCGACCGCGGCGCACTCGGGGCGGGCAGCCGGGCGGCGGCAGCGCTGGCGGCGCGGGCTGGGCACTGCGCAGCGGCGGCCAGAGGGCGGCTCCGCAGAGGCGAGCGCCGCCCGCGCCCCGCTCCCCGCGCCCCGCCGGCAGTTGCCTGCGCGCCGGGCGAGCGCGGGGCGGAGGGTGGGGGCGCGCGGGGAGAGAGTGGGGAGAGAGCGGGGAGGGGGAGGGGAGGCGCGAGCTGGGAGGAGCGGGAGCGTCCAGTCCCGTGGGCTCCAGACTGGGCTTAAATACCCCGGAGGCGGTGCCGCTCCTCCTACCCGCGCCCCGCGCCCGCGCCGGGAGCCCTGGACTTGAGGCGCGCGGTGAGGTCGTGCAGGTTGGGCGAGACCAAGCTAGGTCGCTAGCAGATGGCCAAATTGGTTGGCTTTTGAGGCGAAAAAGCGCCTCTACCCCGTAAAGGAAACAAAAAAAGGGTTCCGTGTGGGAGTCCTGGGGCTGCCCTGGCTGGAATCCGAGTCCACCGCTCCGGGACCTTGGGCAAGAAACTCAACCTCCCTGAGGTGTTTCCTCACTTGGCAGATGGGGAAAGGAAAGTTGCCTTTTGCCGGGAATGTTGTGGGGGAGTAAATAAGATAACGCACGTGAGGAGCCGAGAGCAGGGCCTGGCACCTGGCGAGGAAGGGAACAGCACTCAGCAGGTACGCTCGCTCCTGCTGCGCTTCTTGCCCGCGTGGGCGGGGCGGGCGGGCGGCGGAGCTGAGCAGGGCCCAGCTGGGGGCGGGAGCTGGGTGCCTAACTCGGGGCCCTCGCGCGCCGAGGATACACCCTGCCCGCCCCCGCCCCGCCCCTTGGCGCCCGGGACTCGGGCAGAGAATGGGATTTTCAAACCTCGTGTTAACGAGGAATGCTCCACATGCTCCGAAGCCCCTACCCTTTCACTTTGTAAAAAGAGGTATTTGTGAATTTACTTAGTAATTAAGAGACAAAACGACGGGTCCGGTGGCGGGGGGGGGGGGGGAGCGCCAGGAGCTGTAAGGCCTCAGGAGATCGGGGGATCTCTGGTGGTTAATTCTCGACCATCCATGCACTTCTACTGTCTCCCGAATTATCAACTCCCAGCACTTACGTAACTTCAGGCCAGCCTCTGTGTTTATAAAGTGCCACCGAAAATGCAGACTATATTGACGTGAGCGAAATGAAGTCAGGGGACACAGTCTACCTAAAAGTGCCATTTAATTGTTTCCTGTGCGCTCTTGTTTAATCTGTACAGCGACCTACTGAAGAGTTTGGGTTGAACCACGTGCAGATGCTTTTTTGGGGTTCAAAATTAGCTGGAAGTTGGTATTTTCATAGAATCCGACCTATATTGCTGACTCCATTTTATACATGTGGAAACGGAATATCAGGGAGAGCAAATAATTTTCTTGTGGTCGCATGTCCGGTGAGTGAGTGAGCTGCGACTTGAAATCAGGCTTGCCTGATGTCCAGACCTGCTCCCAGCTGTAGAGTAGAGTGTAACAAGTCAGTTTGGCCTTTTGGCTACCTGATTACTGCCTCTTTTAGTGAAGGTATGGGCTTCGTAGAATACAAGTACGGTTCTACTTTGCGTCCTCAGAAAACATTTTCTAGGTGGCCAAACTCATGGGCTTTAGCTGACAAAAGTTGGATGGGTTTCTGTGGAATACTCAAAAGATTACCATTCTAGCCGTGTGATCTTGGGCAAATGGTTTAATCTCTCAGTTTCCTCATGTGTTGGCATCTCCTTCATAGGATGGTTGTAAGGGAGTAAATGAAGTAATGACTGTGGAAGCTATTACTCAATGCCTGACACACAGTTAATGTTTGATAAGTGGGAAGAACATTACTTCTTAGATCTAATGGATCCCATTTAGAAAAAATATTTTAAAATCACATTTTTAAATGAAAAGAGTAACAGCGACAGTTGTGTAAAAGTTGATACTCAAAAAATAAATAGCTGGTATCCTTTAAAGATTTTGCCATCATAGCTTCACATTCCCTTTTTTTTAAGATTGATTGATTGATTGATTTATATTGTGTGCCGTGGGGGAGGGGGGATGGGCTGAGGGAGAAGGGGAGAATCCCAAGCAGACTCTGCTTTCTGCTTTGCCTGGAGAGCTCCAGTCAGAATTGGAGCCCAGGACCTTGAGATTGTGACCTGAGCCAAAATCAAAAGATTTGTTTAACTAACTGAGCTACCCCATTAGTTATGCCCCATAGCTTTGCATTCTTAAGGAAAAATAAGAATGGTAGCAGAGAACAGAGTATATTAGATTGAAAAGACATCCAGCTTCCTCTGAAAGCCAAGCCTAGATTCAACAACAGGAAATGTGAAACTTTCTCTGCTCCCTTACACCTCCTTCCTTTCCTGGCACTTGGTAGAAGCTTTTCAATGATTGTTTATTTGTTTGTTTTAATGGACAGATGGTCTAGGTTGACGGATGAGAGAGACAGAATCGCACAGAGGTATCTGTACATCACAGCAATAAAGGAAATGGGGAAGCTCACTACTGGAACTTGGTTAACAGTAAACAAGGTATGGAGAGCACACATTTATGGTACATATAGGCCCATCAGTCATTGGATCTTTACTGAATAACTAGTATATTCATCCCAGAGATAAAATGCTGGGGGTGGAGGATGCTGGTAAAAGTGCTTCAGAAAAGTGTATGAGTCCAGAAAAACAACACCTATTCATTTATTTATTCCTATATTCAGTCATAGTATATTTCTGCAAAAAAAAAAAAAAGCAGACCTAGAATGAAAAATTGAATGTGGAATTAAACAATGGAGAAGAGAGATCCAAACCAAATAAGGTCTCCATTCCAATTTCCTATGACATGCAATCTGTTGTCATGGGATAGCAAGACAAAGGGAAATGACTGCTGGCACACATGTGGGCTTAATGAGGAACATTAGTGGAACACACCTTATCTGTCCTCCCAGTGTGGAAAAATCTGTATAAGAGAAGGAAGTCCTTAAAATAGTATCTCACGACCATCACCCCCACAAAAACAGTGAAATCTGAGGTGGTGAATCTTCTTTACAAGCCAGACCTAGTATATTTCTTTAAAAGGAAAAAAGAAGGAAAGGAAAAGCTCTTAGAAAAGAGGAAAGGATTTCCGTAGTTCCTCTGTGTATTTTTAGAAGAATGGCATCACTTTGCAGACTTGAATCTAGAGTCTGAGGGTTATAAACCACTTTCCTCAGTGTTTCCACTACATCTTTTCAGCCTGGCTGCTTTTCAGACACATGAGTTTCCAACTCTTATTGGTCATTCCTTAGCTTTAGCTAACGAAGTCATTGGCTTTTTAAGAAACTTGCCCAGTCTGGTGGGAAAAGCCTATCTATATGTAAGGTGTCAAGAAACGGATAATAAAGTAGATCCATTTCTGTGAACACAATAACACTCCTTTAATCTAAGTCAGTGCTATGACTCATCTGCCTGTCTCCTCTTGTGGGATGGAAAGGGAGCTGTCTGTAAACCTTTGGGCAAGCAGCCTGGAGAGAGGAGGGAGGTTCCTTTTACGTGCTAGGGCTGCTGCTCGGCTTCAAAACCCCACAGGGCTCTGGCACTGCCATTTTTTCTAGGCTGAAGTGGCCGTTGGTATTTCAGGATGAGAGGTTGGCTAGGACAGCCCCATTTTAAATAACTTGTCTTGAGGTGGATCGTGGCACCAAGGAAACTCTGTCCGGAGCGAGGCGGCCTTCATGGGGCTCTAGGCAAGCTGGACAGTGGGGTCTGAACTGGCTTCGTATTCATCTGGAAGAAGATAACCTTGAAAGAGGGGTCCTTTCCTCTTTTTTCTGGGTAGCAAAAATAAATTTTTATTGTCCTCCATTCCTTATTTCAGAAGTATCACTGTGAAAAAATTAAAATCCAATCATAATTGCACTAGTTGTAATTACTATAAAACATCTTTTGAAAAACTTTTCTCTTTGTGTGTGTAGCATTCTGCTTTTCTAACTTGTTTTTTCTTTTTAATAGTATGTTATGAACATCATTCCATCTACTTTTTGCCACTATGTTTAGTATCTGCACAGTATTCTACTGTATGGATATACCGTCATGTAGTTAAACAGTCCTTTATTATTGGGCATTGAGGTTGTTTCCAATTTTCTGGTATAACCGACAGCATTAGTAAACATTTTCATGCCTTAATCTTTGCATACATCTTTAATCAGTGTCTGTGAACTTTCAAAAACTTCATTTGTTTTTTTACAGTGGGGAGAGAGATGGAGATAGCAACTAACAAAATAATTGCTGTATATATATCAAGAGTTTAAGATTATCAAGAATTGTCATGGGCATTGTCCCCTCTCAGTAGGAAGTGAGTCATTTGAGTTCATTTTTGCATTTTCTAAGCATTCATTGAGCCCAGAGAGGATTCCTCTGGGTTGAGGAGAGGAGTGTTAAATTTCCTTTCACATTTTCTTTGTGGACAGTATGTCCCCTACACAGCCCTATCCAAATCAAGCCACCTCATAGGAGACAGGGTATGGGGACCTGGGCAGTTGGGCATCAAGCTGTTCTATGTTCTTAGCTTTTACCCTCATGAGTTGCCTATAGGATAGCTTCTGGAACAGCTAATGCAGTTATAGTGACTCTGAAGCACTGATTCAAGGGTTCCTGGGTGGCTCAATTGGTTAAGCATCTGACTCTGGATTTCGGCTCAGGTCATGATCCCAGGGTCCTGAGATGGAGCCCTACGTCAGGCTCCACGTGCTAAGTGTGGAAACTGCTTAGGATTCTCTCTCTTCTTCCTCTACCCCAGCTATGAATGAATGAATGAATGAATGAATGAATAAATAAATAGGAGAAGGAAATTGAGAGAGGGAGAGGAAGAGAACGAAGAAGAAAGCTATGTGGGCCCAATTTCTCTTGTGCTCTGGCCCAGTGCCTTCTGGGGTTATTTGTGATCATTTTGAACAGCAGGCCTAGGATCATAGGGTTCAGCCCTACTGGGAGTCTCCCTGATTGCATATTGTGTCTGGTCCTGCTGCTGGCGTTCACCCTGGGGGCTGTGGGATGTGACTGCCCTACTGGTGCTGTTCTTACATGGATCCACAGGGCTGTGATATGGGCACCCTATGTGACTATTTCAGCTGTGCCCAGTACCTTCCCATCATCCTGGACCCTTATGCCACTCTGTGACATGGAAAGGGTCAAAAATGATTCCCACTGAGGGGAAGATAGTTAAGACTCATAAACAGCAACAGAATCCTTACGGTCTTCAGGAAGATAGGGGAGTACTCAAATACTGGATTTTCAAATTTTTAGTTTTCAAAAGGAAGAAAGGAATAAATGGCAGGAATAACAGATTGGTGACATTTTTGGTACCCACTAGCAGAAGTCTAGAACAAACTTTGAGGAGAAAATGGTGCTCACCAGCAGCCAACATGGATACATTCTCATGTCTCATTAAAATGACCATGTGTGGGGCGCCTGGGTGGCTCAGTGGGTTAAGCCTCTGCCTTTGGCTCGGGTCATGGTCTCAGGGTCCTGGGATTGAGCTCCACATCGAGGTCTGCATCGGGCTCTCTACTCAGCGGGGAACCTGCTTCCCCCACCTCTCTCTGCCTGCCTCTCTGCCTACTTGTGATCTCTGTCAAATAAATAAAATCTTAAAAAAAATGACCATGCGGGCTTCCTTTACACGGTCACTAAGTGTCGAGGTGTATAAATCAAGATAATTTTATTTGCCTTCAAAGTAGCAAATATTAGTTGAGTACTCTCTGTTCTTCAGGTGCAAAGTGAAGGGAACTGATTGCCACAGATGCCATAAGCTGTTATTTAAGGAAAGTTTTTGACGAAATCTTGCCTAATTCTCTTGTTGTTAGGTGAATCTGAAGCTGGTTGAACAACCCTACCCAGTGAGCCTTGAGTCATTGTTCTGAGTTATTTGGTCAGAAGTCTTGAGTGGAGTGACACAAGGTTTCATCCTTGGTCTATTCTACATTTTTTTTTAATCAGTGATTTAGAGGATGGATTTGGTTGTGTTTATCAAATATGTAGATTACCCTGGTAGGACGAGTCAGAGAAGACTTGGAATCACATGGGAGAGATATGTCGTCTTGATTGTTCATAAACTCAGGGTGAGTGAACAGTGAGAAAACAGCTATGTTGCCAGGAGAAGGGCAGGAATAGTCCTGTGTATGAGCTGGTATTATGGACACCTGGGGTCTTGTGAACATCTGGAGCCATGTTTTAAGGGGACAGACCAGGGAGCTCCCAGAGAAGAGGAACTAGGATGATGAGAAGTTTGAAAACCATTCTGTGTGAGGAAGTTTGAACATCATGCTGGGAAAGAAAGAAAAGAAGGCATGACAGGAGGGATATCCTCAAATGTGGAGAAGACCTGGACCCTAGACTGTTGCAGGATCCATAGGTGGACATGGTAAGAAGGTAGACTTTGGATTTCATGCCAGTTCTGGCTTGCTTGTCCTCAGATCTTCCCTTGCCATTTCCCTGCTCTGTATGGAGAAGTACTGATGCTGGCAGTCTGCATTTGCCAGGGATGTTCTCTGCCACTGTCCATCCCTTAGATCTTGGCACCTGACAGTGACCATGTCTCCTACAGCTGGCTCCTCCAGCTTCCACCAGATGGACCCACTGTGGTTTGAGCTTCTATCAGGTGACCACAACCTCTGGGTTCCAGCAAGAGCACCTCCTCTCTTCTGTCCCTCCAGCCCAGTATGGCAGTGGCTCCTTGCTGTTGCTAATGTCTCTTTCTGGCTTCTCAGCTCTTCAGTCCCCTCTGTGGCCAGTTTCCTGCACTACTCCTGAAAATACATAAACTAGCTTCTTCTTCCTAGTTGGATCTTCTTAGTAGACATACAGAGAGCAGAAAGACTAATTTTTTTTTTTAAGATTTTTTTGTCAGAGAGAGAGCGGGAGCAAGCACAGGCAGACAGAGAGACAGGCAGAGGCAGAGGGAGAAGCAGGCTCACAGCTGAGCAAGGAGCCCGATGTGGGACTCGATCCCAGGACGCTGGGATCACGACCTGAGCCGAAGGCAGCTGCTTAACCAACTGAGCCACCCAGGTGTCCCCAGAAAGACTATTTTAATGAGTACAGGTGGATGACCACATGATGAGAGGCTGGCATCCATGATCTTTAGGCTCCTTTGGAAGTTGGGGTACAGAGGAGAAATAACATGTCCAGATCCTGGAAGAGTCGGAGTTGGGACTGGAACTCAAGGCTCCTGATCCCTGGACTGGCACTCTTTTCATCTGATCTTAGCTTTCTCCTCCTGCTTATATCTTTATTAGCCATCCACCCGTAGTTTATGTTAATCATTCTTCTGATCTATGTGAGGGAAAATTGAGTCTCCTAAATTCTTTTTTTCCTTTTAATTCTCTTGTAATTATGGGACAACCCAGTTCAATAATGCTTACTTGCTAATTATTTTACAGAACAAATACTGCTCGCCAAGTGTTGAGTGGAACCCTTTTTCCCCCTCCATTCAAAGCATTTTTTACTTAGAAAATCTAAATCCATGTTCCAGTCTGGAAGGTTCCATTTATATAAGTCTCTGATTTCACTGAGTCTATGTGCTATAGAAGAGGGAGGGGATGTTCAAGATCCCCTAGTCTGAGCCCATCATTTACATATAAAGAGACAAGCCCAGGAAGATGGAGTGACTTGCTCAAAGTTAGAGGCAGAAGTGGGACTAGAATCCAGGTCTTTGGTCCTAGTTCAGGATACTCATCGTAGTACCATGCTCCTTTATGGGCTGTTTACTCTTCTTTACTACATCTGGTTTTCAATATGCTTCTGAATTCTGCTTTCAAATCTCCTCCCTCAATACTGATCTTTCCCCATTTTATCACCTCCTGCATACCAGTGTTGTAGTAGTCCATCTCCACCTGGAATGGAATTATCAAAAGCAGGACTTGACCAACCCCTCTTTAATACCTTCATTGCATCAAAGACTTCCTTGTCTCCCTATCCTTTCTCACTCTCCCGTCACCTCCCTCCCTTTCTCTCCCCTCGTCTGTTCCTCCCCTCCCTTCTTTCCTTTCCCTCCCCTTCCTCTTTCCTCTCCTTCCCTCCCCTCCCATTCCTTCTTCCCCTCTCCTCCCCTCCCGTTCTCTCCCCTTCCCTCACCTACTTCTTCCTCTCCTCTCCCTTTCTTCCCTTCTTTACTCTCCCCCTTCCCTCCCTTCCCCTTCTTCCCTTCCCCACTCTCTTCCCTCCCTTATTCTTCTCTAGTGGATTTTCAAAATTTCCATTTCTCTTTTCTTGCTAGCCAGCATTTTCTTTCTCACCAAGTCTTCCCTTTAGCATTGTTCTTTAATTGATTCCTCCCTTCTGTGCTCAAAGCCAATCTGTTTGGTTGAAGCCATCAACACTTCTAAGGGAGAAATCTTTCAAGCACTAGATATGATTCCTGGTTGCCATAAACCTCTGATCATTTTCTGAGGAAAGCCATAAATTAAAGTCATCGTTTAGAAGGACCCCTGGGCATATCTCTGTTACTTTCCTGGCCTCTTAACTGTGGATGTGAGCATCTTGACATCTCAGACAGTATGGTATAGATGGGAAATCCTCCCTAGCCAAAAATACCAAATTTATTTTAGTTCAAACCATTAACACATATCATCCCATTGTAGTTTTCGGTGTTTCAAAAACTTTCTTCTTTAGCTGTCAGTATCAGTTTTAGCTGGTTTTTAGATCTTTCCAAATTTGTATTATCTGGACATTCACAAGAGGTTAGATTTATTGAAGCTCTTTCAGGATAACATCATGACAGTACAATATTTGAGTCACAGTGACCTTGTTCAAACGCACTAATCCTCCCCCTAAACAGGCACATTGACGCCATATTTCCAGTTGGCTTAATTATATTCCTTTCTCCTTCCAAACTCTGTGTTACTTTTTTCCAATGTAGATTTTGTCAAATCACATAATTGTCAAGAATCCAGGAATTTGTTTCACCCAACACATTCCTATAACTCATACTTTAATTTCTTTCGGTGAAGTTGATGAGTCCAAGGATCCTGTACTGGGTTTCTGTCCCAGAAAACAAGTGTAGGGGATACATGTCTCCTTCCTTAGAGCAGCAAAATTGCTGTAAGAGTTAAAAGGAATGGGGAGTGGCACACAGGAGAGAGGTCAGCCCTGGACACTGGATCCCAGCTCCATCATGCTCTCCTCTCCCAGATACAGAGTACAGGGTGGAGTCAGCACCATGTGGACTCTCTGCTCCAAAGAATCACATCTTTCCAAAGTCTCCATCAGCACCCAAGGTGCCAAAAGCTCCCGTCCCCCAGGCTCAGAATCTTCAAATGAATTCCCTGACTTTTGTTTTTCTTTCACATTGGCATCCACAGTCCTATCAAATTCTAATGCCATTTCTCTACAGTCCTCTTGAGTCAAAATCTGCAGTCTCCCTCCTCTCCGCTCTTCACCTGTGTCACCCACGCTTTGTCCAGGCTTGCCCAAATCCTGCTACACCCAAGCCAGAGCTCAAGCTCCATCTTTTTCATCTGTGAGCTTGTGCCTTTACTATCCTACACTGCTCCCATGCACAGAAGAGCCCTGAATACATATCAAAACAGAGAACTAGCTAGAGTCTAAGCAGTAATGTGTTTGTTCCATGCCCACCCAGTTTCCGTCTCTCCCTGCTTCTTTCTTGCCCCACACTTAATTTCTCTGGCTCTGTTTGCTGCAGCCCCATCCCTGGCATGTAGACTCTTTGCTCCTCCTCTCCCCAGCATAAAGCCTGCCTCCTTCCTGTCAGGGTGCTTTGCTGGAGGTTTTGACTCTGGGGCTGGCCCAGGGCCCCTCCTCCCTGAAATTATCCTTGCAGGAACTTTCGGCCAGCGTGTCCTGGTGTTCTTGGAACTCATATCTTCTTGGCTTTGCCTTGGGACCACTAGCTATTGGATAATTTCTGCTGTGGTGGAGTGAAGACACCTGGATTTTTGTCCTGGCTGTTCATGAACTTGATATGTGACTTTAAGTCAGGGATGTTTGTCCCAGCTCTCCTCAGATGCGAGTTCTGAGGACCTTCAGCTTGCCATCTCACGTGTCTTGAACATGCCCCTCTCCTTCCTACTAATGCCTGTGCCTATCCTGACCAAGTCCCTCCCCCCACTAGGATGAGGGAGGGGATGAGTCTTGTTTGTAACCTGGCATCCAGTGTACCCTGAACCCCGCATTTCCACTGACCTACAGTTTCTCCTTTGGCTGTGCCCCACAGAAGGTTTATACTCAAAGCAGTATGCTTGGTTTCGTCTCAGCTTTCCCACTTGCACTCATGCATCCTTCTTGAGACTGTAACCCCACTCTAGACAAACCTGAGGTCTGGGCATATCTTATTATTTGAGGTACTCTGAACAAGCCACCTTTTATCTCTAGAGAGATTGCCTAATACAACCTGCAATTTGTGCACTCTCACTCTGTTTCAGAAGTTAGTGTGATTGGATATTTTTGAGTGGCTTAAAAATTTTTTTAAACTACCAGCTGTCTTTTAGCACATTTTAGAAATATAATCAAGAACCAGAAGAAGTTAGACTTTACTGGGCTATCATAAAAGGTATCTTTTACCTAAAAGAGGGTCCCTTAGGCTCTCAGCCATAGTCTAGTTTTCCTTCTTTACCCTGAAATTCTGGTGCAAGAATAAAAGAGAGGGGTGGAGCACCAGTCCAGACGGCTCCAGAACCACAGTGGAGGAGCTTCTGTCCCCCGCACTTACCTTCCCCCATATCCTGCTGCCTTCCTACTGCAAACACCTGCAGGCTTCTGGAAGTGCCAGGTTGCTAAGGGGAGCAGCCTTTAAATAATGACAGACAGGATTTGGGGATAAAATCTATGTTCCTGTCCCTCCTATGGGACAGCTCTGCACAGTCTTGTGGAAGTCTCAGTGTCCTGAGCCCCAGTTGCTCCCAGAGCTAAGTAACTTGCACCTGTAAGTAATGCACCTGTATGGGCTGCTTCCCCGGTCCTGTCTACCTTCCAGCCCCCTGCTGGTGCTTTCTGGGATCACCTCCCAAACAAACAACTTGCCCTCCAATCCTATCTCAAGGCCTGTGTCTAAGGGAACCTGTCTTAATCATACCACAAGAATGAAAAGGTGAGAAGTGATGGAAAGAGGAACTTGAAGAATTCTGAAAAAAGCAGGGACAAGAACTAAAGTATTTTGGGGCTCGGGGGGGTCATTTAGCAGGAACCATTGGTACTTGAGATTATTATTATTATTAATTACTGTATGCAATGAGGCCTTTAGTGGTGATCTAGGGGTAGTGTAATCTCTGTAGGAGGCTGGGGAAGAAGTACAAAGCTCGAGTTTCTTGGGTGCTACTTTCCCTGATAGCCAGGTTATATTGGGTTTTCAGTTGAACTAAAATCCTTGCCTTAAAGCTTCAAAGCTCCTGGTTCCAGCACTTTGGTTTTTTAAGATTTGTATTCTTCATGTTTTTCATAGTCCTTGATTTCATCCCTTCCCATCCCCTGTTTGCATAATGGAGTTCTTTTTTTTTTAAAGCCTGTCTTCCCATGGAAGACCCTTTTGCCCCTTGGCTATTTCAATGGCTCTTCTTGTGCACTATTATCTCATTCTTGGAGTGTGGGGATCAGTTCTGCATTCAGTATTCCAAGGGCCCATGTACTGAGATTTGTACTTCTGTTTTGTCTCCAATCCAAATTGATTATTTTTTTCAGTTTTCATCCAGATGTTTGGTATCATGTAAACACAGCTTGAAAGTGTGCCTGAACTGCTTACAGATGTACACCCCAGTGAAATCCTTTCCAAATTATATATAATGATGCTCTGGGTCTATTTATATCTATGTCATAGTCTCTGGCTTGAGTTTTAGCTATAAGACGAAGTTGGAAAGAAAGTGAAAAATTCATGTGTATGGGTGACTTGTCTACTTGATTAAAGACTAGATATTTGGAAATATTCAGGAATTGATGTCATTTTCTACCAAATGGTGGCATGTCTATAAGCATGGTGTAATGGACTGAATGTGTCCAATTTATATGTTGAAATCCTAATCCCCAGCGTATTTGGAAATGGAAACTTTGGGAGGTAATTAGGGTTATATGAGGTCATGAGGGTGAGGCCCTTATGTTAGGATTAGTGTCTTTATAAGAAGAGAGAAAAGAGAGGTCCTCCCCAGCCGCCAAACCCCCACATTCATGCTTTCACAAAGAAAAGGTCATGTGAACATACAGTGAGAAGGTAGCTATCTGCAACCCAAGGGGAAAACTTTCACCAGAATCTGAACATGCGGGTACCTTAATAGGCCTTTTATCAAAAAGTGGTTCTATGTCCTCTCCCCACAATCAGGGAGGGCTGTGATTTGCTTGTAACCAACCAAATCCAGTGAAAGGGACATTGCATAACATCTGAAGGTAGGCCAGAGATGAGTAGACAGCTCCTGACTAGTTCCCTGGAATGTTAATCTTTGGAGCCCTTTGCTACCAATGATAATTCTGACTACCCTGAGGGCCTCATGCAGTGAGGAGTCCTGGACACATCAAAAAGGCTATGTGTGAGCACCAGATTAACCACCAGACATATAAGTGAAGATGCCTCCATATTCCAGCTTTGGAATTGCCCCTATGTGAGCCCCTACCATCATGGAGCAGAAATAAACAATTCCCATTGTACCCTGTCCAAATTCTTGGCCCATGAGATTTTAAGCAAGACAAAATGATAGTTGTGAGCTTCTAAGTTTTGGGGCAATATGTGATGTATTTTATTGATTCCTCTGAATCAAATCCTACCTTTGGATCAAGCCAGACCAGCAGAAAACTACCGTGCTTAGATCTCTCCTGAGCAGCCCTCAGGTATGGTGTCCTGTTTCGTACCAACAGGTAGGATCAGAGGCAGCTCTTCTGTGGAGATGGTGTTGAAGATGGGACAGAGCTCACTTAGAGCTTAGTGCAGGAGTAATTGTGTTTCCTGGTGGCAGCTGATATCTAACAAACTCTGTGAGTCTTATCATTGCTTAGCCTTCCCTGTTTGCTTTGGCTTCTAGGAAGCTTTCTAGAAACCAGTTGGTCAACTTTGTGATCAGTTTAGAACAGCTATTCTTATCTCTTTGTATCCCACTGTATTTATTTTTGTAAGCCTCCTCAAAATACTTTTGGAACAAGGTGGGGTATAAATGAATTCATGGGAGAACAGATATCCCTCAAATCACCTTAGTATTTGAGAGTGTTACTAGACTGAGCTGGTTCCAACATATAGCTTTATCAGAACTAAAAGCCAAACATATTATACATTCTGTAAAATAAAATACAAGAAACTTAAACGGGCAGTCTAGGCCAGAATTTAAAAGGAGTAATTATTCCCTGCAAATATTATTTAGTAAGCAAAACAGTGAGGGACTTGGACAGGGAAAATGATATCTATTGCGCACTCCTAGGCATTTTCTAAATTTTTTTATGTACACAATTTACTTAATCATATTTAATACTGATAAAATCACACATGGGTTTAAATTTGTCTTACTTTGCCCATGAAGAAGCTGAGGCTCAGAGAGGGTAACAAGTTTGTCCAGGGTAACTCAACTAACTGGGAGACCTGATGTTCAAACTCCATTCCTTTTGTAGTTATGGCAGGTACTGATGACAACTTGGAGGCCCACATAAGTTAGAATACTTCCCCAGGCATAGATCAGATCCCATCCAAGGGAACACTGTGCAGGCGCATCTCTTTCCTGGGAATGGCGTGTTGTTGTAACTGGCCCTGGCTAAGGAGGGATTCAGTACCCTGGGGTGCAGCCAGCAAGGAGGCCGAGCTACAGGAGACAGAGCCATGACAGGCCTACAAGGAACAGCTCCCTACACAAGCATTACTTTCAGAATGGGGCCTTTCCATATTATCTCCACTGTGCCCCACCCTTCTCTGGAAAATATCATTGCTGCTTCAAGAAGCCTCTTGGGAAAACCTCTGAGATATCCGCTGTGGATGTGGGTGAGATTTCTGTCACTCACCAATGTGAGAGTCTACTGGGTGCTGTCACAGAGAGGCGTTTGCTAGTTCTTCCCCCATATGGACAGAACTAGAGAAATGTGTTCTTGGTACCAAAATAATCCCTCTCAATGGGTTCAGCCATGAGCAGACTGGGCAAGCATCATGACTATGGGCTTGTGAGTGGGGCTTGGGGGACATTCTTGCACTTTGGATCCTGAATTGTTCCAGCTGGTGATACCCTGCTTGCTGCTTCCTTTGCCAGACAGTGATTTGAAGCATCAGAGAGAAGGAACACTGACCTGTGGATGAGAATGCCATCCAAGCTCTAGCCGTAAGCTGTCACTCATCTGAGTAATGCCACTGAACCTAAGGCTTAAATTCTCAAAGTTCTCTCATTACCTGTCTGCAGGAATGGCCTTTTGGTTGCTATTGGAGTTAGCCTTATGAGTAGATATGAAGTGACTCAAGGGTATGATCTGGGTGAGGCCAGCAGCTCAACACGTCTCCCCTGCCGGCCCCAGGGCTTGAGCTTCCACCATCAGTGGTTCACACCCTGAATCCAAAGGAAGTTGTCAGAGTGTCAGAGTCCCCTAATAACAGGATGGTCAGATGGATAGTTGAAGCAGGTATATGGGAGCCCCAAGGAGAGCTGCTGCCTTCTCAGCACCCAGCTCTTCATCCCCATTCCCAAGCCCTGGCCACTAGTGCCTTTGTGAGGTTCTGGCTCAGTCCTGGCCTGCTCTGGAGCCGATTTAGAATGCTGGTACCCTTCACCTGCCAGCAGGTGGGTTTTGGCACTCATGCACTCACTCATCCCTCATTCAGCAAATATTTATTGTGCTACATGCTCAGGTGCCAGGGTTTTGGCTAGACTCTGGGGATATGGGAGTAAAAATGGGTCCTGCCCTCATGGGGTGTGCATTAGGTAGGAGATAGATGATAAATTCACCAATAGATGTATCGTGGATCAGTTATGATAAGTGCTGTAAAGAAAGTAAGGGGGCTGGAGAGTGATAAGGAAGGAGAGTGTGATATTTCACCTGTACAGATAGGGAGGTTCTCTTGGATGGGGTGACAGCCAGGCAGAAGCCGTATGCAGTGAGCAAGCAAGGGGGCAACATAGGGAAGGCACCCCAGACAGACAGAGGGAGCAGCTAGGGTGAAGGCCTGAGCAGGGGAACAAGCGATGTGCTAGGGGACCAGCAAGGGGGTCTGGGAGCTCAGGGGACACAGGGCGAGTTCCATGAGGAAGTCAGAGATAGGGGTGGGTGGGAGCTGTTACTCCTGATTCCCAGTCCAACTGCCTGTGAGGCTTGGAGTAAACAGGTGGATTATAGCCTCCCTCCCAGAGGGTCCAGGAGCTCTGCTCAAAGCCCCAGATGGCCTGGGTGAGACCCTGGAAACTGCTTGCCAGTTCCCCATCCCTCCCCACTGCATCCCTCTGCAAGCTCTGTAGGCCCCCCCCTCGGATGACCTCAACAGTCTTTACTTGGCCACCCCCACCCCCGACCCCTGACACCAAGGTGGGAACAGGCTACCTTGCAGGTTGGTTCCCCTTAGCCCCAGCCCTTCCGGGTCCTGCTTCAGTGTCACCACTTACGCTCCTTGCCAGTCCTCCCACCCCATTGCTGGGGTAGGGCCTGTTTGCATGCAATCACTGCTAGGGAAAGGAGCTCTGAGAAGGCTTATTGAACACACATGTTCCACCTCGAAGTTTCAGCCAGAGCCCACTCTGGGTAAGTCTCGTCTTGGGAAGTTAACTTGGGAAATTCACTGAGTACTTGATGTGTGCTAAGTACTGTGCTTTACATGTGTTGAGATTTCCTGATGAGATGGGCATTACTAAATTTTGTGTCTGTTTTACAGATGGGAAAATGGAGGCTCTGAAAGGCTAAATGATTTAGCTCAAGGTCACATAGCTCCTAATTGGTAAAATTCTGGCTGAAACCTAAATCTGTCTTTCCCCAGAGCCCCTCCCAGAAAAAATGTGAACAGTTGAATGTATTCAGAAAGAAGTTCTGAAATGAGGCTTATG
Source organism: Taxidea taxus jeffersonii (assembly GCA_003697995.1). NCBI lineage: Eukaryota > Metazoa > Chordata > Mammalia > Carnivora > Mustelidae > Taxidea > Taxidea taxus. The sequence goes on from RCUC01165254.1 coordinate 21,768, forward strand.
AGGCTCTGTGTTCTGCAGAGTCCAGGCATTGAGGAGCTGATCTGTGCCCCTTGCACACATTGTTTACCCACCAGGAATGCGGATCCTCACCATTCCTCACCAGTGACGGCTTTAACTGCCAGCACCCAAAGCAAGGCTGATCCTCTGGCCTGGAATTCCCTAATGGCAAGGAGAAGGAGGGCCTGGATTTGTAGTACTTCCCTTGATGTACAAATGTTCTTTTTCCTGGCCCTAATGCCTGGCTTCTTACATCAAACATTTGCTAAGTACTTTCTGGGTATCAAGGACTGGGGATACAAAACAAATTATGGCCCAGTCCCTACTGTCATGGAACACTCAGAACAGATGATCAGGTGCCCTTCCAGATGGCTGCTCCATGACTCCCCTTTTTTTTCCCTGAGGAAAAGGCCATGCTTCTGCCTTCCCCAGTTTCCTTCAGATTTTCAGATTCTTCTTGAGCACCTATTACCTGTGAGGGATGGTCTTGGGCTTGCTGAGGATATTCTCTGAGGATACAGAAAAATGGGAACTTTTTAGTCTTAAAGAGTTGATTAACTTGATTGGAGGCTGGGGAAGCAGGAGCATACAAGACAGGTACCTGAACCACTCTATTAGCAGGCAGAGCATGGGCCTCTTCTTGCTTAGCAATGTGCTGAAAAACAAAACAAAACAAAAACTGAACAAAGACAATGCTATTTCAACAAGATGAGCCTGAAATGAAAATGTACTTGATATAAAAAATGTTTTCATATAACAATCAAACTGCAAATTATTTTTTCAGCAATTAAAAAAAATCCACATCTACCTCATAGCTTCCCAAGAGATTTCCAGGAGATTATGATGCTTCTGTGCAATTGTTTAAGCCTGTTTTTATTCAGCCCCCAGACATAAAACTATAGGGAAATTTGGCTCCTCAGATCATTCTTTCAGGGGGCAATTAACAAACAGTGTTCTTTAGTTTCAGCTGTACTATACAATGATTCCACATTTTCCTAGGACACTCTGCACTCTTCACAATAAGTGCACACCTTAACCCGGATCCCCTAGTTACCCATCCCCCTACCCACCTCCCTTCTGGTCACCAGCAGTTTGTTCTCTAGAGTTAAGAGGCTGTTTCTTGGTTTGCCTCTCTCTCTTTCCTTTGCTCATTTGTTTTGTCTCTTAAATTCCACATTGAGTGAAATCATATGGTGTTTGTCTTTCTCTGACTGACTTATTTCGCCATGTTGTTGCAAATGCTAGATTTCATTCTTTTTATGGCTAAGTAATATTCCCTTTTGATGCTGTTGTTTTCAGACTTCTTTTTTAGGGGATGATGGTAATGCAATGGAGTTCCTTCCGCAAATGAACTCTTGTACCAAAAGCCCAGATGAACATAATTTGGATATGGGTTGGGGATCTCACTTCCTTTCATTTTAGGTAAAATTCCCTAGACACCCCTCCTTCTTGCTATCCTATACATCTCCACAGTCTGATGAAGCCCTGTCTAGGATAGTCATGGCGTCCTCTCAGCTTCTGGCTTCTGGATCTTGTTTTCTCTCACATCCACCCTGGTGCCAAGCTCAGCCATACTTGTTTCCATGGGGTAACCATTGTGGCAAGCATTTTGCGAGTTTCACAGACATCCCTAAGATTTCATGAAGGTCAAAAGGCTGTTCACTTTTCTGTCAGGCTTACTCCTCTGTTCTCTGTCTTCTATCACACCCTGATTCTCCCGGGGCTCCCAATCCTTTTCCTTGCACCTGGACTACCTGCAGGTGCCCCCTGCTCTACCTGGCTCCTCCCCACTGAACATGATCTTTCTCCTGACTCCTGAAATACTCCATCCTCTTGCTGCTTAAGCCAGGGATTGGGGTCATCCTTTCTTCCTCTCCCTCTCTGTGTCCCATGTCTAAATATGAAGACCTATCTACCCTAAATAATCCCATTTCTCCAGGCTGGATAAAATTTACTATGGGGGAGCTTCTGGTAGAAGAGGGACAGAATAGGGGTGCCTGGGTGGCTCAGTGGGTTAAGCCTCTGCCTTCAGCTCAGGTCATGATTTCAGGGTCCTGGAACTGAGCCCCGATCAGGCTCTCTGCTCAGCGGGGAGCTTGCTTCCCCCTCTCCCTCTGTCTGCCTCTCTGCCTATTTATGACTACTCTGTCAAATAAATAAATAAAATCTTAAAAAAATAGAGGGACAGAATGGGAGGCTTTTTATTAGTTATAGGTGCACAGCCAACACCCTGCTTTAAAGTTGAGGATTTGATTACTTGGGGTGACTTTGGAGGTGGATTGATGGAGATCATGGGCAATGACTAGAGTCCCCCAACCCCTCCATGACCATAGTTTCATCTCTCAGTCCCCACTGCCACTGCCTTCTCTCCCAATTGCAGGACACAGAACAGCTGTGGGGCTTCACACCCAGACTCCCTGACCCCTGTACTCCTTCTGACCCATTCTCTACATAGCTTTCAAGACTGGCTTTCTAAAAATTGAATCAATCCTGTTTTTCCCAGTTTTGGTGGTCCTCACTGTCCTTTGGCTAAAGACCCATTTCCTTAACAGGACCTGCAGGGCTCACGAAGGTTTGGGCCCAGTCCCATGACTCTTGTCTCTCCCAGATCCTTGATCTTCATTCCTGCCACATGGACCTGTTTCCAGTGTCCTGAGTGCACTCATGGTATCCACACAGGACTTGCTCTACCTGGAACACTCATCATCCCCTTTGCCTGGTGAAGCCCCCATCTGAGATTTACCTTCCAGTTAGATATCACTTTCTCCAAGATGAGTCCCTGATGTAGTAGGTTAGTCAATAGTGTGTTGGTCTGGGAGTTTTTGGCATAGGTAACAATAATGACTGCTCAAACTGAAGGCTTTCCTTGCCAAGACTATACAACAGTTCTGATGTCCTGAGAGACCAGCCTGCCCACAGTGGTATCCCCAAAGTCTGGCACAAGCCTGGCCCAAAGAAGGTGGTCAGTAAATGTGTGCTGAAAGATTGAGTGAATGAACAGTGTGCCAAAAGGTTTTTTCTATGTGAAAATAGATCTTGTGATGTTTCATCAAGGAAAGAGTCAACAGGCATTGGCAAGAGAATGTACATGATCATTACTGAGGCTGCTGAGGACAGAATTGGTAGGATTAGATGGAAGTGCCGAGTATATTGCCCGGGACCAGTAAATTTTCCCTAAAGGGTAATTTCTATCCCATGTTGTTCTCTTTGTACCTATTTTCCTTCTCCCCACCAACCTCCAACATTGGATTGAATTACAGGCAGCCAGTGGAGTTCAGAGAAGATAGTTTCTCTTGGGAAGGAAAACTTTCTACAGAATATTCTGGAAATGGAACAGGATCCTTGTGATGGTGACATCCCTACCCTTCTATCATGGTATTGAAACATCAGCACCATATACCAGAGGGGAGGGAAGGGGGTGGACCAGATGTCTTTTAGCTTTCCCTCCTTCTTCAGGAGGTTCTGAGTCTGTTATGTCATCTTTTTTTTAACTCCTTTTGTTGCCTTGATTTAAAATAGGTGTAGAGTTGCTGCATATTCAAATATAAGAGAAATCTCAGGAAAATTATGTTACTAGGAAACCAAAAAGGTTTGGCATTCTTTCAAGAAATTTTCTATTCTGCCACCATATAGTGTTCCTGAGGTTTTGCCAGACCACATTTTTTATCCATGGTTAGTCTTCTTTGGGCTGGACTCCCTTCCACAAAGGCCAAGGTTCAAAATCCCTGAGCACTAAAAGCCACTTACTTAGGTATTTAGGTATAGGTTTTGAGCAGAAAGTAGACTTTTCAAGCATACTTCTCAGTCCAGCAGGAATGTAGGACATTTTGAGCTCCATCAGACCTCTGTCTAGGTTAAAGTTCTCAATCTTGGTACTCTGACATTTTGGGTCAGCTAGTTCTTTGTGGGAAGTGGGGGGACTGTCCTTTGCACTGTACAATGTTTTAGCAGTGTTCTTGGCCACAAAGGTATTGTTCCAGTAGTACTTCCCCAATAGTGACAACCAAAAATATCTCCAGATACAGTCAAAACCACCTCTGGTTAAGAACCACCGACCTAAATAAAAAGGCTAAAAGTCAGTCAGTCATTTGTAAGTTCTGTTGGTCTAGGTAATTAATGCATGGCACCTGAAGCCCGGGTTTTCTGACCTTGCAACCTGGGCTTACAAGGCAGGACCTCAATGTGATAAAGAGCAAGGCTCCAGAAATCAGTTGACCTGAATTCATTTTCTGGACTTCTTGTCTCCAAGTTACTGGCCTTGGTGAGAGCTTTGGTTTCTTCATCTGTGAATGAGGCAACAATAGTATTTACCGTACTGGGTGGTCAAGAGGATTAACTGAAATAATGTTTGCAAAGTGCTTATCACCATGCCCCTGTCTTAAGAAAGCTGCAATCCTTGTGGCTTATTATTGTTCGTGACAAAACTTCCCAGACTGAAAAAGGTAACTTATTCTTTGGCAAATAACTTAAAAACCTGCATATATTTGTTGTATTAGCATAGTTTAACTGCTGTTACAAACAATCCTGAAGGTTAAGTGGCTGGATACAATAAAAATGTTTTTCCCACCCACCCAATAGCCCATCACTGGTGTTTCTGGTAAGGTTGTTCTCCTGGGTAGCCCCAAGCAGTGGCTCAGGGACCTATGTTCCATTTTATGGCCCCTTCACAAGGATCTTTCCTGAACATGAATCTTCTATGAATTAAAAAAAATTCTGAGGGCAAATAATTTTGAAAAATAATGGACTTACAACTTCTTTCTTGGAGATTCAAAGTGTCTATTTGAATATGAAGGGTTTCGATGAGTTCTGTATTAAGAAACCTGTAGAACTTTGTTTAACCCAATGTTTTCTCTCTCTCTCTCTCCTTTTCCCCTTTTGCTTGTTTGTTTCTTAAATTCCTCATGTTAATGAAATCATATGGTATTTTTCTTTCTCTCTGTTTATTTCACTTAACATTATACTCTCTAACTCCATCTATGGTTTTACAAATGGCAAGATTTTATTCTTTTTCAAGAGTTATTTCATTAGGGAGATATATATCCATTGTGTGTTTGTATACACACACACACACACACACACACACACACCCCACATCTTCTTTATCCATTCATCAGTCAGTGGGGACGTGGCCTGTTTCCATAATTTGACTATTGTAGATAATGCTGCTATAAACATCAGGATGCTTGGATCCCTTCGAATTAGTATTTTGTGGTCTTTGGGTAAATACCCAGTAATGCAATTGTTGGATTATAGGGTAGTTTTATTTTTAACTTTTTGAGGAACCTCCATACTGTTTTCCTGAGTGGCTGCCCTAGTTCACATTCCCACCAGCAGTGCAAGAGGGTTCCCCTTTCTCCACATTCTCACTGACACTTGCTGGTTCTTGGATTGTTGATTTTAGCCATCTCTCAGGTGTAAAGTGATATCTCATTGTAGTTTTGGTTTGTATTTCCCTGATGATGAGTAATGTTGAATATCTTTTCATATGTCTATTGGCTATCTGTATGTCTTCATTGGAGAAATGTCTATTCATGTCTTCTGCTCATTTTTATTTTTATTTTATTTTTTTAAGATTTTATTTATTTATTTGACAGACAGAGATCACAAATAGGCAGAGAGGCAGGCAGACAGAGAATGGAGGAAACAGGCTCCCCATTGAGCAGAGAACCCGATGCGGGGCTTGATCCCAGGACGTTGGGATCATGACCTGAGCCGAAGGCAGAGGCTTTAACCCACTGAGCCACCCAGGCACCCCTTCTGCCCATTTTTAATTGGACTTTTTTGTTTTGGGTATTGAGTTGTATAAATTTTTTATATATTTTGAATACAAACCTGTTAGTAGATATGTCAGTTGCAAATATCTTCTCCCATTTGGTAGGTTGTATTTTAGTTTTGTTGATGGTTTCCTTCATTGCTGCTTTGTACCCTGCTTTTTTTTTTTTACTTTATTTAAGCTTTATTTAAACATATAATGTAACCCCACCACCCTCACCCAACCCCTCTTCCCCCCACCCCCCTCAGTTTGTTTTATGACATTAAGAGTCTCTTGGTTTTTCTCCCTCCCGATCCCATCTTCTTTCATTTTTACTTTTCCTACCACCTTAACTCCCACCCCCGTTGCATCTCCACTTCCTCATATCAGGGAGATCATGTGGTAGTTGTCTTTCTCCAGTTAGCGAAATAAGTCAACTGTACCCTGCTTTTAAAAACCTATTGTGGGTGCGCCTGGGTGGCTCAGTGGGTTAAAGCTTCTGCCTTCGGCTCCGGTCATGATCCCAGAGTCTCCAATTGCATTGGGCTCTCCGCTCAGCAGGGAGCCTGCTTCCCTTACTCTCGATGCCTGCCTCTCTGCCTGCTTGTGATCTCTGCCTGTCAAATAAATAGATGAAATCTTAAAAAAAAAAAAAACCCTATTGTGGGCGTGCCTGGCTGTCTCTGTCGGTGGAGCATGCAACTCTTGATCTCAGGCTCGTGAGTTTGAGACCCATGTGAGGTGTAGAGCCTTCTCAAAAACAAAACAAAACAAAACCTATCCTGGACATCTTTTCATGTCTATTCATATGATTCTTATCTTTACCATTTTAATGACTGCATAGCATTCTATTTTATGGATATATCATAAAGCCTTGTTTTTTAAATTACTTGTTTTTTAATTTTTTAAAAAGATTTAAAAAATTTTAAGGCCAAATGCTCTTACATGGACTCAGGTCTTAGACACACAGGAAAATTTCTGTAGACAGGAAGAAAACAACTCCAGGCTTCGGTGTCATCTCGCAAAACACCTCTGTTGTTCACAATTGTTCCTACTGTGGTTCCTCTAGGAACTGTTTGTTCTCCTTTTTATGGTAAACATAATCTCTACATAGTTATTCAGAGAATAATCCCTCCATATTATGTTATATTTTATTTGCAGATTTAAACATACCTCCTTCTGATAGGAGACATGAGAAGGGCTCAGCACCACTTATATGGCATTCCTACTAAAATGGCATAATCTGAATCTAATGATGACAAAGCTTCAGACAAACCCAAGTTGAAGACATTGTACAAAATAACTAGCTATTCTTGCAACTTTTCTACAAGTCAAAATAAAATTGAATGAAAATACAAATGTAACTCCTTCATTTTTATTACTGCCCAAAGACCTAGAAATGCAGCTTGAAATGTTTACTTGGAAATGGTTGACTCATGACTCATTAACCTTCAGAAAAATCACAAAAATTTAGCTCTCTTTGTCAGTGTTGCTTATACTCACCATCTTTCATGCCTGGCTCTGTCGACACATAATATTTCAGCTCACCACTCTTCCCCATGCTTGCCCTCTTTTCTTGGAATTTGTCTCTCCAGCCACTGGTTCCTGAGCATGAGAACAGTCTGTGGTATCCTATCTACCTGGTCATGGTTTTGTGTGTATCTATGTCATATTCTCTCCATGTGGATCATAAGAGTTAGGACCTTTTTGAATATTCAGCATTTCAGGGTCAGATCAAAACCGTAGATATTTTCTTAAAAGCATTTCCTAAAAGCATTTACTGCTTTTCCTCTTCACCACATCTTAAAAGACACTTAGACTTGAATATTCCCTTGTCTCCTCTTGGTTCGGATAATGCTGCCTTTATGCATTAACTTTTGATCCCTATGTCCCTTCTCGCCCTTTCTCTTCCCACTCCCATGATTAGGAAGTTTCCATTTGTTAGAAGGGCTTCAGGACTTTCATGCTGTAGAAAGACTGGGTGAAGAGGCTGGAGGGGGCAGGGGAAGAGTTTAGCTGGAAAACAAATTGATTTGTTGTAAAGTGCAGAGAGAGAGGAGGAAAAGAAACAACATGCTGGGGCAAATAGGCATATGGCAAATTAGAAGCTCTGGAGTATGTTTGGAGGAAGAGAGGAGACGAAAAAGGGATTTAAGAAATGTTGCTGGGAGTTATGGATTGGAGAGGTGGATGTAAAAGGTCTATGGTGGAGGTGGGGAGTGGAGTGTATTAAAAGAACCACCCAAAAGGTCAAAAAGCAGCTGATCTCAGAGGGAGACAGAAGGTGACACCCACTGTGCTGCTGGAGGAGTAAGTATTGTCTTCTTGCCAAGGAGTAATGGGAAATGTTTTAAGTAGGCATGGAGACCCATTATCAGAGTTCTCTTTCAATAACCTCATGGCTGCAGTGTGGAGAAAGACTGGAGGGGCAAGAATGTATGGGGAGGCCAGTAGTTCACTGAGAAATGATAAACGAGGTTGGTGCAGGGAGATGGAAAGAAAGGAGCAGGTTCCAAAGATATTTAGCAGATAAAAGCAACAAGACTCAGTGATGAATTGGAAATGGGGATATGGAGGTGAGGAAGTTGGCCACCTTGTTTGTGAATTCAGGCTAATGTAACAGGATTAGGTGTGCTAAAAGAAGTGGAAGAGGCCAGTTTGGAGACAAGATCATGAAATAAGATTTGGCCCTTCTAGAGGAGGAGAGAATCTTTTTCCCCTCTACTCATCTTAGGTTCATTGGCTGGGGACCTGTGACTTACATTGGGACAAGACAGATTAACAGGAGAAAAACAAACAGAAGTTTATTGACATGAGAAATTACACATACACATGGGAGTACCCATAGGTGAGTAACTCAAAGGAATAGCTAGAACTTGGGCTTATATACCATCTTAACAAACAAAGAGACAAAAAGAAAACCAATAAAGTTGTCAGAGAAGTGACAAGACAAAGGGAAAGGACTTTGAGTTTCTAGGGCAACAAGTTGTAGAAAGGCAAATATATGGGTAATTAGTAGAAGATAAGGGCCAGTTATTAGTTTGTTATATAGGTTCCTTACTGCCATCTCTGAGTGGGTGAGGGCCTAGAGTTGTCTTTGGTGATGAACTTCTATCCATCCTGGTAGAGAGGAAAGGAGGGACACCTTTTTTTTTTTTTTTAAGTTTTTTTTTTTAAAAATATAATGTAACCCCCCCCCCCCCCCCCCAACCCCCCTCCCCCCACCCCCCTCAGTTTTTTTTATGACATTAAGAGTCTCTTTTGGTTTGTCTCCCTCCCGATCCCATCTTGTTTCATTTTTTCTTTTCCTATCACCTTAACCCCCACCCCCATTGCATCTCCACTTCCTCATATCAGGGAGATCATGTGGTAGTTGTCTTTCTCCGATTGACTTATTTCGCTAAGCATAATACGCTCTAGTTCCATCCATGTCGTCGCAAATGGTAAGATTTCATTTCTTTTGATGGCTGCATAGTATTCCATTGTATATATATACCACCTCTTCTTTATCCATTCATCTGTTGATGGACATCTAGGTTCTTTCCATAACTTGGCTATTGTGGACATTGCTGCTATAAACATTCACGAGCACGTGCCCCTTCAGATCACTACGTTTGTATCTTTAGGGTAAATGCCCAGTAGTGCAATTGCTGGGTCATAAGGTAGCTCTATTTTCAATTTTTTGAGGAACCTCCATCCTGGTGCATCCACTCTGGAAAACAGCATGGAGGAGGGACACCTTTACAAATTTATGTCCTGTGTTTGGACAAATAGAGGAAATATTGTATCTGCTTCTTCTCAATTGCTTTTAGCTCAAAATAATCCTTATGTCAAAGTGGCATTATTTTGAAGTGGCCTATTCTGCTATCCTTCACCTTGATGTAGGTAGAAAATGTTTTTATGAACTTATTAGGGGTGCTGTAATAAGTTACTACAAATTACATGGCTTAAAGCAACAGAAATTTTTTCTTTCACAGTTCTAGAGGCTGGAAAATTGAAATCAAGATATTGGCATGGTCATGCTCCTGTGAAGGCTCTAGGGAAGGACTCCATCCTTCTTTGCCTCTTCCAGCTGCTGGTGGTTAATCTCTGGCCTTCTCTGGCTTTTAGCTGCGTCACTCCAATCTCTGCCTCCATCATCACACACCATTCTCACTGTGTCTATGTTTCTGTGTCTCCTCTTTTTGTAAGTGCATCTGTCAGATTGGAGGTGGGGCCCACTCTAGTCAGTATGACCTCATCTTAACTATTCTCATTTATAGAGGCTCTATTCCAAGTAAGATCATATTCACAGTGGCCTAGGGTTAGTTAGCACTTCAACATTGTCTTTTTGGAGAACCCAGTTCAACCCAAAACAGTGCCTGTGCCCCTCCCAAGTGGAGTTTCTAAGTGGACAGTTGGCTGTGTGGATCTATAGTGGTAGGGCTGCAGAGACGGGGGAGATGGCAAGAAACAAATGGTGACAATCTCGTGTGAAAAGGGTATGAAGGAAATCTAAGTGGAGCGCTAGGAGGTGGGGGCCCTGAGAGGCAGAAGACAGAAGAGGACCACAGAGAAAACGTTATAATGGAATCCAGTATTAGGTAGGATCCTTTAGTTAGACAAGGGGCAGTGTGGGAGCATAAGCATGAAGACCTGAATGTCCACTTACAGTTGGGGGACTGACTATGGCAGTCTTGGGGTGACTAGGGTGCAGGGGAATGTGGCCTTGGGTCTTGAGGGATATGGGTTTCATGCTGAAGGCTTCGTGTGTAACTCTGAAGACAATGGAGAGCTCTGGTGGGATCCACAAGATCCGATTTGAGTTTTAAACTGAGGCTAGCAAGCCCGCATTGTAAATGGACTGCAGAGGATTTGCGGCAGTTGTGGTGAGTGTGCAACCATCTGCCCTGGCTGCCTCTCTCCCACACACCCAACTCTGATTCTTGACTTTGACTCCCACCCCTGCCTCCATGTGGTTTTGCTGACCATGTGGCCTGAGAGGCCACAGGCCAGTTTTAGTTTTGTTTATCCATCCTGCCCATCCTGTAGGCCTGTGGGGTTTCGACAGCTACTTTGTGGTGTTGGTAGAAGGGAGCTGTCTGGACATCAACAAAGCGATGCCCATGAAAGGCAGGTTTTTAGACCAGAAAACATTTTACACAACTCTGGTTTTGGAGTCAGACAGACCTGGGTGCACTTTAAAAAAAATAGCTCTATTGAGATATAATTTATATACCATAAATTTCACCATTTTGAAATGTATAATGACAGTTTTTTCTATATATTCAGAAAGTTGTGCAAGCATCACCATGATCTCATTTTAGAAAAATTTCATTATCCCCTAAAGAAACTTACATTTGGGAGCACAACCTGACTCCATCCTTTCTAGCTCTGTGACTGTGGGCAACTTAGTTAGCCTCACCAAGCCCTGGTTTTCTCATCTTATAAGTGGGAATAGTAACACACAATTTCATCGGCTTATTTAAGGGGTAAATGAGAGAGCAAATAAACCCTTAGCACATGGCCTGGCACAGCATTGGCCCTGACCCCCAATAGATTTGAGTTCTCTCAACTTAGTTTCACCAGCTGTTTTTCTATCAATTTAGTCAGAAACCACTCTGAACAATTATTCATGAATCATTGTCGCAGCATCCAAAATTGTTTTTGATGAGCTTGCAGTCCTTATACTTAACCTAATGCTTTTTGCACACACACACAAATACACCAACACACCACACCTCGTAAACTCACACACACACACACAGATATGCTAATACAGTGTACATAGAACTAAGCAAGCTTTGAGAGATTCAGAGAATTTCTGGAATATTTCCATGCTTATAAAGCTAAACTGTTCTTTAATTGTATATGTGCATTTTTCTCTCTCTCACTATATATATATATATATATATATATATATATATATATATACACATGTATATATATAGTACACACACACATATATATATATAGATAAGGTATATAGATAAAGTATTTGCTGTCTCTATAATCTTGAGTTTATAATAACAGTTTCTTGGGCTGTTCCCATGTACCAAGTCTAGGATTAAGTATTCTTATATGTTTCTTTATTTTTGCCTTAACCCTGAAAGTTAAAGTCACTTCCATATCACAAAGTAGGAATTATAGTCACTCCCCATTTTGTGGGGAAGGAGAAGGGAGGTCCAGTGAAGTTGAGTTTCTTGCCCGAGAGCATGTACTAGCAAATGGAGTCAGGATTTGAACCCAGGACCTCCCCATAATGATGGGTAACAAATAGCTTCAGGTTAGGCTCTCTCTAGTGCTTCTAGGAATCTGCTTTTAGAAGACAGGTAAGCTGCTTCTCAGAGGCATCAGTGGGTGATAACGCTGGTCATGACCCCAGAGTTACTCCTACTGTGGCAAGAGCTGCCAACCTTAAAGGCCTAAGCATCACTCTCAATCCTGGGAAAATAGCGGAATCCTCCAGGGAGATTTAAAAATATCTAGATTTCCTGGCTCCACTCCAGTTTGCTTATAGCAGAATTTTCTAGGATGGATCTTAGTATCTTTGAAAAGCTTCCAAGAGACCATTTTATACAGAAAATATAGACACTACCAAATCTAGGAGTACAAGAAAATATAGGCATTTTGAAATTTACATTTTACTACCAGTAAAGTGGGTACACAAATGATAATTTGGGGAGGAGAGTTGTACAACACATGGCAGGTGGTGGGTGAATTAGTTAGGGTGCCGCTAACTGCTGTACATATCAACCCATCATTCTCTATGGCTTAACACAATAGAAATGAGTTTCTCGCTCATAAGTGGTCCACGGTGGGTAGCCCTGTTTGACTTGCAGCTCTTTTCCAGGAATCCGGGCTCCCTCCATTCTGTGAGCTTCTGACTTTAATACATTTCTTCCAAAGCTGTTGGGGAAAGGCCGTTAGGGAGGCTCACAAGGGGGCAGTTTTGTGGGCTGGGCCTGAGGGTAGAACATGGTGCTTTCCCTATACTTCACCAGCTGTAACTCAGTCTGTGGCGACTGCTCCAGGGAGGATGAAGAAAGGGGTTAGGTGAACTTGTAGCCTGTTCTTATCCCAGTGGATTAATTTCTAATTGATAATAATAAGGCAAACAACCCAATCAAAAATGGGCAGAGAATAAGGACAGAACGTTTCTAGAAGTGCAAACCCAAATGACTCATGAACAGTAAAGATGCTCAAGCTCTCTGGTAGAGAGAGAGAAATGCAAAAACAGGTGACAATGGGTGATCAGTTTCCACTTATCAGATTAGGAGACATTAAAGCCTAGTAATACTTACTACCTGTGGGAAGCAGTAGAGGATATGGTTCCACACAGTTGGGGGAGATGTAGATTGATACAACATTTTGGAATTAACAATGAAAATAAAAAACATTATTTCAACCTAGCAGTTCCATTCTAGAGACTCTCTTTCATAGAATAAAAGCAGGGTGTATGGATTGATACGTCCTAGGATGTTTACTGCGATGTTATTCATAGTGACAAAAATAGGACTTGAAGTTCCCACCAATAGGGGAAAAATTTAATGGATTGTAGTTATCAACAATATGGGATGTTCTATAGTTTTAGAAAAGAGGACTAAGAGGTATGCCTATAAGGTATTATTAAATAAGAAAATCAAAAGTCAGAGAAAGGTATATGATTCTTTTTTTTAAAGGATAACTCAAAGGATAATCTGTCTCCCTTTTAAACTTCTTATTATTGTCATCATCAACCTGTGCCTGTCTGCATATTTACATGTGATTGATGAACATAGAGAACAATATTAGCTGGGTAAGGGAGACAGTGGTGGAAAAAAGGTACCCCCCCCAATACTACATTTTTTTTTCAGATTTTTTTATTTATTTGACAGATAGAAATCACAAGTATGCAGAGAGGCAGGCACAGAGAGAAAGGGAGGCACGCTCCTTGCCGAGCAGAGAGCCGGATGCGGGGCTCGATCCCAGGACCCCGGGATCACGACCTGAGCCGAAGTCAGAGGCTTTAACCCACTGAGCCACCCAGGTGCCCCCCCAATACTACATTTAAAGAGGTAGCAATAAAAAACAGCATGGGTGAGATGACCACATAAAACATATGCATATATAATACGTCTTCCTAAAGAAATACATGAATTTATGGTCATAGATGTGTCAGTGGTAATTATTGCAAGATGAAATTTCAGGTGAGTTTTATTCTCTTCCTTGTATCTTTATATATTGTTCAAATTTTTACCAAAAAAATGTGTTACTTTTATTAACAGGAATGAAACCAATGAACATTTTCATATTAAAAAAAGGGTTTCCTGAATGATTCTGATAATTAGCCACACTTCACTTTCAGGGATTGACTTAGGAAGCTAAAAAAGTGGAATTTCAAGCCTCAGGAAGCAGGGTGTTAAGAAGCCACTTCTGTGGGAGGGGGTCTTGCTGGGACCCCAGAAACTGTTCCCCATGGATCACTTCCTACCTGCAGCATGCAAAGGCTGACTCTGAGGGGAAATAATGATCAGCCAGGGTGTGAGGTGTCTTCCTTTGGAAAAGGCAGAGTCTGGGGAAGGTAGGGATTGATTCCTGGTAGGTGTCAGTTTGGGGTTCAGGTGCAGGCTCTTAACACCTGAAAGTTCTCAGTCAAGGACAGGACACCTGGTGGATAGATGGGTGGAAGAAAAGCAGTGATGCTTAAGGGGTGGAGCAGGGGCATTGTTGCCAAGTAGACTGGAGTTTGGGTCTGGGCCCTGCCAGTTACAAGCCATGAGACCTTGGACCTGTTACTCTACCTGCGTGGACCCAAGTTTTCTCATTAGGAATGTGAAGATAATGCTGTCTCCCTGGCAGGCTTGTAGTAAAGAAGGGAGATGATGCACGAGGATGCTGGTGGTGGCCCAGCCAGTTTTGCATGTGTATTAGCTTGTAGGAAGAGCTCAGGTCATAGTCCTGGGAGAGCCCTTCACTCAGCTCAGTGGGTAATAGAAGAGCAGAGGAACGAGGAGCATCAGCAAGGTGAGGAGTAAGGGCTGACTTCTGTAGCAGCCTTGGCTCAAGGAAGTGCAGGCCACTGGGAAAGGGCAAAGACAGAGGCAAGCTTGGCAGAGAGGCTCTGCATCTCCTATCCCCCTCACCCTCTGGACTCAGCTTCTTGTCCTTTCCCTCCCCTAACCCTCCATCAATTCTTGCGGATTAGAATTAGGTGAGTGTTACAGACCAAATGTTTGTGCCCTCCCAAGCCCCCTTCCAAATTAATATGTGGAAGCCCTGACCCTCAGTGAGGTTATACTTAGAGATGGGGCCTCTAAGGAAGTAATTCAACAAGGTCTTAAGGGTAGGGCCCTGGTCCAATAGGATTAGTGTCCATTTCAGAAGGACCCGGAGATGGCTTGCTTACTGTCTTAGCTTATGCACGGAGGAAAGGCCAGGTGAGGAGGTAGCAAGCCGGTGGTTATCTGCAGCTCCTGAAGAGAGGCCTCCCCCTAAACTAAACCCTGCTGGAACCTTGGCCTTGGACCTTCCCCTCCAGAATTGAGAAAAACAAAATTCTAATGTTTGAGTCGTGCAGTCTGTGGCATTTTGTGAGGCTTTAGTTGTACATAATAAGAACCTTTATGCCATTTACTATTAACAGTGTGCTATTCAGGACTGACATAGAACCCATGACTTTCACAAATGTTCTGAGCCCAGAAAGGAGACAGATGAATAAATAGGCTGGGTGGTCTGCTGGAAAGAGGAAGTGCAGAGCACTCTGGGACACAAGAGAAGGGCACGGAGATCTAGCACATGTGATGTAGGGTCTGCTAACTGGGTTCCAGTACTATTTTAAAATGTGGGGAATCTACAAAAATCTAGGTTTCCCTCTTCTCCTGAAAAATCAAACTCTGGTCACACAGGGCCTGCATTTTCACAGCTGCCACCTTCAGAGACACTGTTCACCACTGTCCCTGCTATTCCCTATTGTCTCCTTGCTCAGCCAGGTGTCCTCACTTAAGTTGTCTGTCATGTGGGATCTGTGGAATAAATGTTGCCCTTTTTTTTAAAGATTATTTTTTTATTTATTTGTCAGAGAGAGAGAGAGAGAGAGAGCAGAAGCATGGAGAGCTGCAGGCAGAACAGGCAGAGTAGGCAGAGGGAGAAGCAGCCTCTCTGCTGAGCAAGGAGCCCAATGTGGGACCCGATCCCAGGACTCTGGGATCATGACCTGAGCTGAAGGCAGATGCTTAACCCACTGGGCCACCCAGGCTTTCCAAATGTTGCCCCTTTTTTATGCTCATAAGTGTGCACAATTAATTGTGGATTTCCCCCTCTGTGGTAGCCACAGGTTAACTCAAAATTGGCCTCAAACCAAAATGCTGCTTACACAGTAAAGATCTCTTGGTACTATCTTTTATAACTCAGGAAATTTCAGAACTGGGAGAGTGTTTGGGGTCAGGTCATCTAAACATCTCCTTTCCCATTTTGGAAACAGACACCCAGAGAGGCAAAGTCATCCACCCCAGGTCACACAGCTATAGAGTAGGTAACCAGAATGAGAGCCCAAGTTCCCTGATGCCTGGCCTGCTGCTTTTCCTATTGAATCATTTTTTCCCCCTCCTCTTATCTTGGTAGAAAAAGAAAAGTATCAATTTACCACATAGAATTGGGAAAGTATTGTCATGCAATATTTAATCCGTGTTTGGGCCCCCCCTTTTTTTCAACACTGTCAGAGGAAATTATCAAAAGAAAATTATTGGAAAGTGTTAGCCGTGTAATACATGGCTTCCAAGCCCACGAGCACAGATGTCCACTGGCAAAGTTGAAATAAAATTGGAAGAAATTAAAACTCATTTTGTTTTCTAGGCCCTGGTAATAAAAAATTCTTGCTGCAGATGAGTGCTCAGGCTCAGTCTCTTCCCACTTATTATCAAACAAAAGCAGAACACAACAAAAATAGAAACTAATGCAGAAATCTGCTCTGGTTTCTTCTTTTGTGTACCAATGTTTTTGTTGGTCAAATCACATTATGGAACAATCATCACAATGGCTTATCTTTCTCGTCCGCATAGTACATATTAAGGATGTGAAGGGAGGTCCTTCATAAAGCAGGATGGGATGAGAGTCCTTTCTTTTTGGGTCTCTGTGTCCCGAACTGGTGGTAGGGGGAGTAACTAAGCATGAAATCCATCAAAGAATGAACGAAATGAGAAGGCACGTCAGCTGGCTGTGGGCTTTGGAGCCAGACTTTCTGGGTTCCAGTCCCAGTTCTGTCATTGACTAGCAGTCTGACTTTGGGTGAGATACTTAACCTGTTGGTGCCTTCATTTCCTGACCAGTGAAACAGGGCTGATGATTCTAGTCCCTGCCTTCCAGGATTATTTTGAAGATGGAGAACACTAAGTCCCAGGGTCTTGCTTGATAACTGGTAGCTGGACCATCACAGCAGGTGACCAAGACTCTCATTGACCAAACTGTAGTCAGGCTCCTCTGAGCCCTCCATTTGGTTAGGCCTTGGCCTTGGGTTTCTGTGTCTTGTTCTTGCCAAACCAAGTTTTAGAATCCTAAATCTTGCCCGGGTCAGTTTAAAGAAATTCCCCATCCATGATGTGTTCACCCTTGATACATGATCAGATTCTTTATTCCCCACACCCTTGGTATCTGTATCTGATCACTCTGACCTGTCTTCAGGAAGGATCCTGTTAAGTCAGTTTAGCAAGAATCTCCTCCCTGTGATGTCTCCTCGTAGTATTTTTCCATCCACTGACTCCTCACTCAGCTCATTGGCTGTAAATCCTTACTTGTCCTTGCTGTTTTGGGAGTTGAGCCCATCTCCCTTCCCAATTGCAATACCCCCATTGCAGCATGCAGGGTTTCTAATGTTCACTCTCTCAGTTAATTTTTGCAAAAAGCCCACAGGTAGGCATTATTACCTAATTTCACAGATGAGGAACTGAGTAAGAATGACTAAATGGCTGCCCAAAGTTAAGCAGCTTGTAAGTGTCAGGGAGGGAGTTTGAGGCTAGAGCCTGTGCCTGTGCCTCTCTGGCACTATGGGAGTTTTTATGAGTGGTAGGCACGGATGAAGGATGAGATGCAGGAGGAGAAGCAGGGAAATGGATCTAATATTCATTTTAACATAGGACACCTACACGGGAATCTTTGAGGCATTGTTGGTTGTTGGAGGCTTGGGGTCAGGCCTTCATAAGCAGACATGCCATGCTGAAACCTTTGCCAGACTGGTAAGGTTGAGAGGGGAGATGAGAGGGAATGGGGTACGTGCGTGTGCAGGTGTGTGATAAAGAGAGGGAGAGAGAGAATGAGAAAGATGAGATACATTTTCTGCATTGTCTCTTGTCCTCCTTCAGAGAGGGTTCCTATCCCCTGGGCTGGTGTCCAGACTCCATGGCCTATTGTGTCAACCCCACTCTCCTTCATGAGAGGGTCACCCTGGCCAGTGGGGCCCTAGAACACCAGAGCTAGAGGTTGTCTGGTCCAAGCTCTTCAGTGTGGAGACTAATTTGAGAGGCTACTTTGATTTGTTTAGATTCATGGAGACACAGAGTTGGGTCAGAAACTAGATATCCTGATGTATTAATCCATTCTGTAAAATACATATTGAGCATGTACTCTGTTCCAGAGACACTAGCCTTTCAGGAACCTCTTAGAAGCCTACCTTCCCCAGTTGAGCACAATTCCATCTTTTTGCTCTTTTCTTAACTCATCACTGGATACTTTCTAGGCCCCAGGCCCTGCCAGGGGCAGTGGTGGCATCTGATGAGGTCTTAGCAACATGGAGATTATAATGAGCACTCTCCCCCTGATCCCAGGCCTCCCAGGCAGATGAGTGTGGCCATAGGCTCTCACTGCCCTTTTCTAGACCTCTGCTTCTTTCCCTCAGACTTTCCGCATCCCCACATGCATCCACATTAGCAGCCTCTGTCATTCACGCCAGCAGCCTCTAGTTTCCTCCCTCTGCCAGTGCACTTCTGGGCTATCTGCAGTCTCCCTCTTTCCAAAGGATTAAGTGGCTTGTCCAAGGCTGCATGCCAGTTCCATCACAGGCTCCAGTGTTTAGACTTAGACTGGGGATGGTCCCAAGGGGGAGGGGAACAATCTATTATTTTTTGAAAGCCTACCAGAAATGTCACATATCCCGTACATACATTCCTTTCTTTTAGAAGTTTAGGCTTAAAAACAAAGCAAAACAAAACAAAACAAAAAACCCCTGTGCCTAGTGCCTTGATTTTCTACCCAGCTCTGCCCTTTCCACATACTCTCTTTCCCACATCACCACCTTGGCCTCCATGCCTTTATGTTCTGTCCATTAAAGAGACTTGAGTTTGGTTTCCAGCCCCACCCCTCAACAGTGCTGTGACTTTGGGCAAGTTGCATAATTAACATTTGAGGCCTCAGGTTCTGCTTCTGTAAAACTGGAAACCATTGGTGAATCCATATTTGAAATGCATGGCAGGTATGTAGTAATTGTTAATTTCCTTCCCCTTAGATTGTCCCAAAGGATTCCTTCTCAACAGAAAAGGAAAATGGAGAGCATCCATTTTCCCCCGTTTCAGAACATTGTCACTCTTGCATTATGCTCCGAGTAGGGTTTGGCACCAGGAATCCAGGTTTGGGCTACTCTTGTGGGCCACTTGGTGCTACCAGGCACCTCTTCTGGGCATCAAAGCTACAGGTCAGCTTTGTGGTCCAGACGGTAGCCTGGCTCCACAGCTAAGGAGGTTAGCTTGATGGTAATCTGTGCAGGCCCTGGTCTCTTAGGGCTGAGCCACAGGTACACCAAGAGCTGGGAGGCAGAGGTTTGGGTAGAAAGCTACTGAAGGGCAGCTGGGTGAAGTGCACCAGACACCACAGCTATGTGCAGGGAAGCCCCCAGCTGGCCCAGTAGACCTCCACGGAAGGCTGAGGTCCCTTGTTGCCCACCCAGCCATCTGGACTCCATTGTACCCTCTCCCCACACCAGTCCTCATAGCCATCACTTTAGGCATCAGTCTCCTCCCACATTCTCCCACGGCTCATGTCCATCTGTGAAAATGCAAGTACAGTGCTGTATGAAAATGACACGTGAGCCCTCACTAGCCTCAGCACAACCCATAGCACCAGGAGACTGTATTATAATGCCAGTCACATGAGTCTGTGGGTCACGGTGGCTTGGCCTATTGTTACTAAGTGCATGTGCCCCATATCCATATGTCTGCTTTGAGGGGTCTGCAGAAATGTCTGTATCCTGTAATTTAGGATGCAGGGGCCCTAGTGCTAGGGGCAGTGTTGGCAGAAGGCCACTCCTTGGTTTTTACTATGGAGCTATAAACCCTGACCCCCTCTAAGCTCCAGGATTGGCCCCAGCTCAGGCTCCAATTTCAGAAACATGTTGGACCTCAGACTCATCCCCTGGAATAGTCCCAGTGAAAAGTTCAGAAAAGACTTTCTCTAACAATTTAAAGCTTAATTCCCTAGTTACAAATTTGTATGATTCTTTTTTGCTGCTCTAGTGTTGGCACAGCACCTGGCATGTAGTAGGAGCTTAATAGATGTATGTTGAATGAATGAGGTGTAGATGACTGTCCAGTCAGTCATGTTTATCCCAGTGTAAAAGAGTGTTTAGTCTTTCCCAGTAAATAAGCACATGGCAAGGCTAGCCATGTGACCGAAAGAGCTCTTGTCAGTTTAGGAGCTAGTCTGCACCAGCCCTACTGACTCCTCCAATCAGGGAATGCCAATTTTTTTTTTAAGATTTATTTATTTATTTGACAGAGATGACAAGTAGGCAGAGAGGCAGGCAGAGAGAGAGGAGGAGGCAGGCTCCCCACGGAGCAGAGAGCCCGATGTGGGGCTCGATCCCAGGACCCTGGGATCATGACCTGAGCTGAAGGCAGAGGCTTTAACCCACTGAGCCACCCAGGCGCCCCTGGGAATGCCAATTTTATATGACTTGCTTTCAGCCACCTTCAGGAGCCCAGACAAGGTGGGCACAAGTGGCCCAGCTCAGAGAGTTCAGAAAATAATAATGTCCCTAAGCTGTTGGTCTCTGGTCCCTTTGGATTCTGAGTTGTCTGTACATAGTTCAGGCACCACTGTCTAGGTAGTTGCTGCCACCCCTCCTGGGAGCAGCCTCAGAAATGGAGTGGCTGCCACCATAGGGCTGGTAGAACTGGAAGGTCTGTGGAGGTTTCCCTGGTGATGTGACACATGCCCACATTGGGAAAAATGGTTGCTGGTTGCCTGAATGCTGTCTGCAGAACCCTGGGAGGCAGAGGGAGGACGGAGAGCAAGTGGGAGCTCCTCCCACTCTGCCCAGGGACTTTCTTACACTGCCTCTTAGAAAGAATGAGACAAAGGCTGACAATCCCATTAGCCCCTGAAGACAGGAGAAAAATTGCCATGGGGGCTGCTCTGCTCAGTGTGAAGCAGAAACTTGGTAAATGAGGTGCCCAGACTCAGAGACCCTCAGACCTTGAAGGGATCCCCAAGAGCATCTGTGCTAGCCTCCTCGTCTTAGAATCACGTCACTTAATGTTCAAGCAGTGGGGGATTTTCTTGTTATCTTTTTGTTATTGGATTTAGCTTCATTCTGCTGTGGTCAGAAGACATAATAGGATTTCAGTTCTTTGGATTGTGTCAAAACTGGCTTTATGGCTCCACAAATGATTAATTTTGATAAATGTAAATGTTTGGTAAACTTAGAGAAATATATGGGTCCGAGAGTTGTTGGGTGCCAACGTTCTTTGTGAATTAATTAGATCAAGTTTGTATATTGTAGTATTCAGATATTGGATATTTTTGTGATTTTTTTTTCCTGCTTGTTCTGTCAGTTACTGAGAGGCATATTAAATCTTCCATCATAACTCTGGAGTGCATACATATTTTTAAATTCTGCCAAGTTTTGCTTCATATTTTTGAAATTGTGCTATGAGGTACAATTGAATTTAGAATTGCTATGGCCTCCTGGTGGACTGAATCTTTTTTTTTTTAAGATTTTATTTATTTATGACAGAGAGAGAGTGCACACACAAGCAGGGGAAGCAGCAGACACGGAGAAGCAGGCTCCCCACTAAGCAATGGGCCTAATGTGGGGCTAGATCTCACACCCCCCACCCGGAATCATGACCCGAGCCAAAGGCAGACAGATGCTTAGCTGACTGAGCTACACAGGCATCTCTGGTGGGCTGAATCTTTTTTTGTTTTGTTTTATTTATTTATTTACTTATTATTAATTAATTAATATATTTTAAATTTTTATTTTATTTTTTCAGTGTTCCAAGATTCATTGTTTACGTACCACACCCAGTGCTCCATGCATTACGTGCCCTCTTTAATACCCACCACCAGGCTCGCCCATCCCCCAACCCTCTCCCCTCCAAAACCCTCAGTTTGTTTCTCAGAGTCCACAGTCTCTCATGGTTTGTCTCCCCCTCCAATTTCCCTGAACTCCCTTCTCCTCTCCATCTCCCCATGTCCTCTGTGTTATACCTTATGCTCCACAAGTAAGTGAAACCATATGATAATTGACTCTCTCTGCTTGACTTATTTCACTCGGCATAATCTCCTCCAGTCCCATCCATACTGATACAATAGATGGGTATTCATCCTTTCTGATGGAAGCATAATACTCCATTGTGTATATGGACCATATCTTCTTTATCCATTTGTCCGTTGAAGGGCATCTTGGCCTTTTCCACAGTTTGGCGATTGTGGCCATTGCTGCTATGCACATTGGGGTACACATGGTCCTTCTTTTCACTACATCTCTATCTTTGGGGTAAATACCAGTAATGCAATTGCAGGGTCATAGGGTAGCTCTATTTTTAATTTCTTAAGGAATCTCCACACTGTTTTCCAAAGTGGCTGCACCAACTTGCATTCCCACCAACAGTGTAAGAGGGTTCCCCTTTCTCCACATCCTCTCCAGCACTTTTCGTTTACTGTCTTATTAATTTTGGCCATTCTAACTGGTGTAAGGTGGTATCTCAGTGTGGTTTTGATTTGAATCTCCCTGATGGCTAAGACATGAACAGACACTTCTCCAAAGAAGACATACAAATGGTGGACTGAATATTGATCATTACTAGTCATTCCTCTTTATCTCTAGTAATGTTTCTTGCCTCAAAATCTACTTTGTCTGATATTAGTTGAGTTCTGCCATTTTCCTTAGGTTTATGTTTGTATGGCATTTCTTTTTCCTTACTTCTCTTGACTTGTATTCTGATATTTAAAGTATGTCTTGTAGGGGCACCTGAGTGGCTCACTGGGTTGAAGCCTCTGCCTTCGGCTTAGGTCATGTTCCCAGGGTCCTGGGATCAAGTCCCACATGGGGGGTGGGGGTGGGGGAGGTGGGGGGTCTCTGCTCAGCAGGGAGCCTGCTTCCCCCCCCCGCCTGCCTTTCTGCCTACTTGTGATCTCTGTCTGCCAAATAAATAAATAAAATCTTTTTTTAAAAGTATGTCTTTTATAAGCAGTATATAGTTGGGTTTTATGATAATTTCTGTCTTTTGATTGACCTTTTAGGATCATTGTATTTCATATAATTATTGATACAGTGGGTTTGATTTTACCATTATACTTTTCTTATTTTCTTTTGTCCCATCCATTCTATATTAGTTTTTCTCTTTTTCCTAACCTTCTTTTGGATAAATCAAGTATTTTAAACATTTTTGTATTTAAAAATTTTTATTGATGTGAAATTCATATAACATAAAATTAGCCATTTTAAAGTAAACAACAATTTAGTACATTCATAATGTTGCACAATCACCAACTCTCTCTAGTTCCAAAACATTCTCCTCGCCTTCAGAGGAAATTCCATACCGCTAAGCGTCACTCCCCTTTTACGTCTCCCCTTCTCTGTGGTAACCTCAAATGTGCATTCTGTCTCCAGAGATTATGGATAAATCGAATATTTTTATCATTTCAATTCCTCTTTATTATTACTTATTACTTATTATTACTCACTCTTTGAGTGGTTACTTCTGAGATTACAACACATCCATGACTTACTAGATTTTATTTTATTTTATTTATTTATTTTTTAAGTTTTTATTTATTTGACAAGATCACAAGTAGGCAGAGAGGCAGGCAGAGAGAGAGGGGGAAGCAGGCTCCCTGATGAGCAGAGAGCCCGATGCAGGGCTTGATCCCAGGACCCCGGGATCACTACCTGAGCCGAAGGCAGAGGCTTTAACCCACTGAGCCACCCAGGCGCCCCTAGATTTTATTTTAAATTAGAACTTTTATAGCTTCCAGGGCAAAGTACCTGTTTTAGACATGCTCCAATTTTTTTGTCTCCTCAACCCTGTGAAACAGCTGAGAGCTAAGGTTAGCTTGGTAAACTCTTAGGTTCTTCTCTCTGCTTGGCTCCTTACCTGCTCACCCTGAACTAAGTATGAATCAGCAAGAACATTGTGGGACAAAGTGATGGCAGTGTCCAACTCAACCACTTCAGTTGGTTCTTTTCTTTCTGAGATCCTGTCTCCTCAAGCCTGCCTGCCAAGGTCTCTTTCCAGTTCTTCCCTCTGCCCCTGCTTGCCTTCCTCCTTCTCTCCCTCCCTCCCTTCTTTCTTTCTCCCTTCCTTCCCTTTCTTTCTTTCCCTTCCCTATCCTTCCCTTCTTTCCTTGCCCTTTCCTTTCCTTTTGCATCTTGTCCAGCTTTTTGAGATGTTCTCTGAGACGGTTGGTCTGCAACAAGTTATTCACTTTATCAGGAACAGAAAATCTGGCTCCCTCAGGAAGCAGAGGTCTGGAGGGGAAGTAGTTGTCTAGTTTTGTGCTGCTAATTAAGGGAGAGCAGGAATTGGAACTCTGGTCTCCTGATACCCTTGTCAGTGTTGTTTCTACCACAGCATGTTGGGCAACAAGGGGATCTTAGTCTATCAGACACTCACCCAAGCTATCATTCCCCCATTAAACACTTATTTCTGCAGGACCTGCTCTGTGCAAAGCACTGGGCAAATAAAGTGTCTTTTTTTTCTGACTGCTTTCAAGATATTCTCTTTGTCTTGGTTTTCAGAAGCTTTATTATGATGTGTGGAGGTGTAGTTTTCTTTGTCTTTACTCTGCTTGGAGATCACGTATCTTCTTAAATATACAGCTTGAGATTTTTCATCAGCTTTAGAAAATTCTCATTCGGGACGCCTGCGTGGCTCAGTTGGTTAAGCAGCTGCCTTCGGCTCAGGTCATGATCCCAGCGTCCTGGGATTGAGTCCCACATCGGGCTCCTTGGCAGGGAGCCTGCTTCTCCCTCTGCCTCTGCCTACCACTCTGTCTGCCTGTGCTCTCTCTCTCTCTCTCTCTCTAACAAACAAATAAATAAAATCTTTAGGGACGCCTGGGTGGCTCAGTTGGTTAAGCGGCTGCCTTCGGCTCAGGTCATGATCCCAGCGTCCTGGGATCGAGTCCCACATCGGGCTCCTTCCTTGGCAGGGAGCCTGCTTCTCCCTCTGCCTCTGCCTGCCTCTCTGTCTGCCTGTGCTCGCGTGCTCTCTCTCTCTAACTAATAAATAAATAAAATCTTAAAAAAATAAATAAAATCTTTATTTATTTTTATTTAAAAATAAATAAAAATCTTTAAAAAAAGAAAATTCTCATTCATTGTGTCTTCAAACATGCCATCTGCTTCATGCTTTTCTCCCTCTTATTTGGAGATGCCAACTACATGCATGTAATACCTTCAAGAATTACACAACCTTGGTGGGGTGGGGGTGAGTGGGGATCAGGCAAATATAGTATTTAAGAAATAAATTTAGCTGCCTGTTGCAGAGACACAGAATGACAGTGGCTTAAATAAAATGGTTTATTCCTCTTTTATTTAACAGGCTGGAGGTAGGCATCCCAGTGTGTGTGGTGGCTCTGCTCCTCAGTGGTTGACCTGATCTGCCTGAACCGATATGGCTTTTACTACATCTCTGCTCTAGTCAGTTGGTTGGAAGAAGTGGGTAAGAAGACTATATAACATCTCTCTTCAGAGTTTCTCCCTAGCAGTTGTCTACCTCACTTCTTTCACAGAATTCAGTCATTGACCAGAATTGATCAGAATTCAGTCATTGGTCAAAACTAACTGCAAGGGATGCAAGGAGATGTAATCTTTATTCTGGGAGGTCAATTCTTAGGCTAATATATAGGGAGTCTATTGCTATGAGAGAAAAGGAGATACTAAATATTGGGGGACAATTGGCAGCCTCTTACACAGCAATTAATCATAATACAAGACAACAGGTGTCTCAGAAGAAGAAATTGGAAAAGGTGTCACAAAGGAACATCTGACTGGGTATTGAAGGGTGGATAGGAGTTCTCTGAGGAAACAAATGATCAAATGATACTCTAGGCAGGGATACTGGGAGAAGCAGTTGACTCCTGAGAGCAGAGCCCACATATCTTCTTTCATCTTTCTAACCCTGACACATAATTGCCTACTGCACCACTCTTGTCAAATGGAATCAATTGTGAGAGCAGAAGGTGAGGGATGTTTTCACCCTGGAGACTGGAGGCCTAGTGGAACTGGAAAGGCAGTCATTAAGTGTCATTGTGGGGATGGGAGAGGATTCAGGCCACTGTAGATGTATTGAGATTTAAGGTGGAAGCAAGAACACTAGTTGAAATTGCTCTGCAGGAAGCTGGGGGACCAGTTGGGCAGCAGTGGGGACTGGGACTGTGAGTGTGGGAGCTCTTCTTGGGAGGGTGACAACTGAGGATCTTCAAGGGTCTTCTTTCTTCTAAGGAGAACATGCATTGAGAATAAAAAGGCCAGGCCAGGACCGAAACTCTGTAGCAGAGGGAAAGAATGAGGAAACAGAAAGTTCTGCTGTGTAGGACAGCCTGTCCTTGAGAGCTTTCGGATGCCTCTTTCCCCTCTGAAGGGCTCACTAACTCTTCTTGGCTTGTCTACTCCCCTGGACCTGGCCACCTGGCCCACCTCCCTTCCTGTGACTTGTCCTTTCTTTGGCCCTGGCTAGTTTTCAATTTATGATGAATTCAATTTTATGTTTATCGAACTTTCATTAGATAATTGCATTTCACACATAAAAGGATTTTAGACAGCATTCATCTTAATTTATATTAATAATCCATATTCATCAGTAAAAATATCAGAAAATATAATTAAACAAAAGAAAGTACATTAAAATTGCTCATAATCCCTCCACATAGATTGTTAACATTTGGTACATATGTGTCCAGACTTATCTCTTCCTCTGTAATAATATTAATATCAATAATTGCTAATAGTAGTGAGCCATATGTACCGGTCACTGTGACATTTGATATCTGTATTACATTGTTTCAATCTCATAGCAACCTATAGCATAGTTATTATTATCCTAATATTATAGGTAAGGAAACTGAGGTGCAGAGGTTTAAAATTTACCCAGAATGTGTTATTCTTGTTTTTTTTTAAAATATAGTTGACACAGAATATTACATTGGTTTTAGATGTGCAACTTAGTGATTTGACAAGTTTACACATTATGCTATGTTTACCACAAGTATAGCTGCCATCTGTCTTATTATATCATTATTATAGTATATTGGCTGTATTCCTTATGCTCTACTTTTTGTTCCTGTGGCTTACTC
>RCUC01165255.1:0-41290 GCA_003697995.1 Taxidea taxus jeffersonii
CAGTGTCACTGAAAATGATGCTCAGAACAGAATGGAAGGGTTGCAGGGTAATAGCGGTTAACATCACACATGGCTTCTTTCTCGTTTAAAGCACAAACACCTGCCAGCATACTCTCATGGTTACCTAGTGGGAAGAAATCCTTGGGAGTAATTATTTTGGGTTGAATTGCTTGCTTAAAGATTAACTTTCATACACCTGCTCATTCCGTTTGTCGACATCCTAGTTCACAGCTTTCTGTATACACTTCATGGGACCAGGGTGGTTTCAGTTGGAGCTTAAGAGATTATCAAAAAGACTTCATCATCAGGAAAGCATCTGGACCCAATTCACCTTTCCTTTCTTCAGCTTTGTCCTCACCTGTGGGGGCCACGTTAGCGTGTACAGAAGCGTGCTTCCAGCCAGTGTTTCAAGGAGTTAGATTTCCGCCATCGTCATGAACATGGTGATGACCAACTTCGCAGTTCTCGGGGAGCCTTTTGGTCCCTCTTTATGTCCAGTCCCTTGTGTGTGCGTGCGCATGTGTGTACTTGCGTTTGCCTCCATGGCTAATGTTGAGTTAATGAAAGAGAGGCCCACATATACATTCTACAGTAGTTTCCATATATTTTTAGAAAATTTTATTTATTTATTTGACCGAGATCACAAGTAGGCAGAGAGGCAATCAGAAGAGAGAAAGAGGGGGAAGCAGGCTCCCCGCTGAGCAGAGCGCCTGATGTGAGGCTCGATCCCAGGACCCTGGGATCACGACCTGAGCCGAGGGCAGAGGTTTAATCCACTGAGCCACACAGGTGCCCCTAATTTCCATATTTTGATATAGTAAAGAAATAGCTTGGGTTTTCAGTGGGGCTATTAAGAAAGTCTTCTCTACCTGCCTTCTCTTGGAAGAAGAAAATTTAAGTAACAGTGGATAAGAAGTAAAAATAAATGCATCTCCAGCTAAGATGCCAGACCTCTGATAACATACCCTTCAAGCAAAGCTCGCAACCCCTTGTTTTTTGTAGAACTAAGGAGGTTATGTATAGACAAATGACAACATCCCACTATGGGCAAAGATTTTATGCCGTGTTACTAATTCTAGATCCCCTTCTTCTACCCTGCACTCCACGCATTTATTTGGTAAATGTAACAAGCCAGGAACTAGGCCAGAGTCAGGCATGTGAATAGACAGAGGGTACCAAGTTAAAGAAAGATTAGGAACTTCAAAGAAGATGACAGAATTCAGGTAGAGGCCCACAATTGGAGGGTTGAGGAGGCCTTACGAAGGCTGGACCACCACCATTGTTCATTCTGGATTATCAGGGTCTGAAGCAACAGTTTACATTAGGATACTTACATTAAGAGGTGCTTCCTTAAGTATCCATTTTGGGAATTAAAATGCAGTCATGATAGAGATAACTTTCAGATATGAAGATGATTTTGTATTTAAAGCAGACTCTACAGAGTCAGGAGATTTTGAGGGTCTTTTCTGATAACATACTGCACTGCAGAATGTATATTTTAACATAATTTCCTTACATTGATCACATATTTGGTGTTGATAGCTTTTCTGCATAGGCCATATGTGCAGGCTCAATTGAAAAAAAGGGAAAAAAAACAAGAAGGTGATGCTAAACTCTAATTTCTCTTGAGCTATGAGCTATCAGACATCTTTGTCTTCATCCCCAGCAGCTTCCCCTTCTAGCCCTAACAATGCCTTTGAGCCATGAGAAAAATTTACACATAATATTTTGAACCCATTAAAAGATGATCAGAGCTTAAGAGTTGTTTTTGGATCTCTTGAGTCGGGCAAATTACGATCTCACGGAAAATAATCATTAGGTGATATGTCGATGCCGAGCTTTGATTTTTGGTATGAGTACCTCTTTCTTTCACTGGGGCTCAGTTCAAGTCAGAGGGTTGGACGTCCTGAAAGAGAGGGGTCACCCAGACCAGGCAGACGCACATGTGAGCTCTTCCTTTGGTGAATGTGAAGGCAGAATTATTCAGAATATAATCTGAAATGCATTTGATCATATGGCAGATAGTTTAATAATTTATCTTTGGCCTTATTAGCAAAGCCTTGTATTTACTCTGCTGTCATCAAAACAAGACATAAAACACGATCATAGTGATTTTGTGTGTGCGGGTATGTTCTGATTTAAATTTTTTTTTCTTTGCAATGTTAATGACCTGATAGCAACTACACATGTGAGCTGAGGGGTTGTGAGGGAAATTACATACAAATAATGTCGAATTTAGAATTGCCAGTGCCCAAAAGTGATATAGAAAGGCTGACAGGTCTGTGCTCTCAGCGTGTAACTCTGTGGCAGATGTTTTATCCTGTAAATATTCTCCCCAGATAAATGAAAAGGTGTAACTGATTCCAGGTTTAATTCGTGGAGCTCGTTACATGCCAGTGTACCGACAAGGCTGATGGACGATGCATAGAACATTCTTTGCAGAGACTTCAAGAACTAGAAACTACTAAGATCTTTGGTTCAGAGATAATCGGGCTCTCCTGATTATACGATATTAAGATGTTCCCAATTTGAGGAATTATCGGGAAAAGTAGTGAGAAGGGTAGCTTGGCACCCTCACTCCCCTGTATGTCCTCGTAGCTGGTGAGGACCCGGAGCACAGGGACAAGGGTGTCTGTCAATCCGCGGAAGGCAGCTGGCACGTGGACCTGGCAACACCTGCAGGTGTCGGGGACAGCAGAACTCATTTAGACACTGCACGGCAAGATGGGAAGACAGGTGGCGACTCTCTTCCAGGGATATCTTTTGGTTGAGCAGAACCAGACCAACTGTTCCTCATTAAAACACATTTTGCAACATGTTCTAATGTGAGCAGACCAAGTGAGAGTGTGTGCGTGCGTGCGCGCGCGCGCGCGCGTGTGTGTGTTCAGGGAAAATGTAGCATTGTGCCATCTCCAGGTCCCATTTACAGAGTGTCAGCATGGCTCAGAACTGCAGGACAGGTGGGGTGCAGCGACCCTGCAGGGCGTGGGGCCTGACCTGGCTTTCCTAGAATGGCCTTCTGCAGAGAAACACAAAACAACACCATTGCGTCCGTGAGATCCAGTGGCAGGTAAATTAGTGGGTAAAGTCGGCTTGGAAGGAATCTCTATCCCAATCATCGTTTGGCGTGCCATGCCCTGGGTTTTCTCACTTCTCTATATGGGGTTAGAAATGTACCTCTGATATGTTATCACCAAGGCTGAACTTGGTAGGACCAAAGCCAAGTCTCTCACTGGCTTTGCCGCATATAGCCGCTCCCCATCAGTTGGGCAGGTTGGGATTAGGTCATGTTAACAGCCTCCCTGGGCATTTGGGGGGAATGAAAGAATGCACATTAGAGCACTTAGAACTGTGTTGGATGCATGGTGACCAGCGCTTGAAGCTTCTCATCTACACAGTGTTTTTATATAAAGGCTGTGTTTCACCTGTCCTCCTGGATCGTTAGGCTTCTGTGCCGTGGCCGTTTCACGCATTGCAAGTTATAAATATTCTTGAGGAACTTCAGGAGAGGCCTCTGAGCGGCATGACTTGCCCCCGGAAGGCCAAGCCCAGCCAGCTCCCAAGAAAAGGGCAGGATGTTTGCACCTGTACAAAAATATAAATATAGAATGGGAAGGAGCACACAGAAGCACAAATACCCTTTCAGAGAACACTCATTGACCACCTCCTTCAAGTCCTTGTCTCTTTTGGCTGAAAAAGCCATGAGCAGGACAACACGGTGGCTTAGGTCTGTGTGAGCAGAGGCTGAGCCTGGAGGCCCCGTCTTCCTCCATGAGGAGGATTCGTGGCCGGCCAGCGGCACATCCACCAGGAGGTGCGCGGCACCCCTTTTCCCTGTAACACGGAGAACGTTGGGTCTGTTGGAGAGCATTCTCTCCTGTAGCTGGTTTAGCTCTGCCTGAACTGAGCACACTTTCCAGTGGGACAGTGAGAACATGGGGAAGTCACGTATGCCAGGAGCAGCAAGCACAATAACGTGCTCACGCAGACACACACAAGCACGCATGCACACACACACACACACACACACGTGCATGTGCACACACACATGCACACACACCAGACAACCCACGTCCTGATCCCAGCACCCTGTGAATGTGCTGCTTTACATGGCAAAAGGGAACTTCAGGTATGTGATTCAATCAAAGGTCGAGACAGAAAAATTATCCTGGGTTATCCCCATGGGCCCAGGGTGAATCACAAGGATCCTTACTGAAAAGCCTGTACTACTGCCTTTGAGAAAAGGCCCCAAGCCAACAGGTATAGGAAGTCTCTAGAAGCTAGATAAAGAGCAAGGAGGCCAGTTCTCCTCTAGAACTGCCAGAAAGAATGCAGCTCTGCCAACACCTTGATTTTTTGAATTTCCAACCTCCAGAATTGCAGGTTAATGGATTTGTATTAAAACGTGAGGTTTGCGGTAATTTACTGAGTAGCAATAGAATACCAGTGTACCATGCTACTTCTCTGCTGGCAAGTTTTTCCCCGTTAGTGCTATTTTATTGTTATACAATGTGGTATAGATGCTGGTTGACCCTCTGTTCCATCTAGCCCACAATCTAATAAATCCTAGGATAGGTAAATGGCAGTTTATACCCCTGTATAAAATGTGCAGCTGTAGTAGTAAGGAGCAGGTAGAAAGACAGATATCCTTTCAGCCAGCACTGCCCACCCCAAGGTGTGGGGCCCAGGGCACGCGCTGGCGAGGCTCCTCTGGGGCACGCATGGGATTACGCGGGAGCAGACAGGCCATTTAATACCACTGACCAGTGCCATGACGCAGGCCGGCCAGCCGGATGCCCAGCCCCATGGAGGGGAAGCGCCTAACTCATCGGGGGCTGGGTGCTGGTTGAGAGAGTTTTTCCTACAGGAGGTCCCATCTGACTGAGCCCTGGGAAAACAACCACAAGAGGAAGCAGAGGGCGGACAGAGGGCAGAGGGAAACTGGCTGGGTCAGGCTGGACACAGAACATAAAACCTTTGTGGGATCGAGAGGAACCCCTTTCCTTTTTAGTTTACTTGGGGAAAAAAAAAAGTTGTAACAAACTAAATAGCAAAGGAAAAAGCAGATATAAAAATGAGTCCCTGGAACATGTGACCGGCGAACCCCTCTTCGTAAATTGTGGAGTTCAAGTTCCCCTTCACGTATGAGACGGTTGTCGTTAAGAGCAGGTCCAGAGGGCTCACTCCAAGGAAGGAAGCGTAGCTTCTCCGTCGTGGGTTAGCGCACGAGGGGAGTACCCAGGACAGGATGTCTTCATCTCAGTGCTGGTGACAGGTGCTGTGGGGAACTCTGGCCGTCCCCACGTTCTGGGTCACGCTCCTGGGATGTAGTAGCCCTTCGTGTAGACTTTCTGCATTCCGGGCATCCGAGCTGGGCACTGGGCAGATTACTTCGAACCCTCTCAACATCATCTTATGGTAGATACTGATATCTCTGCTTCGTAGAAGCGGTAACTGGGCTTCAGGGCTTTAAACCACTTGCCCAAGGTCACACAGCTGCCACATGTCTGACCCTGGATTCAGTTTCTGCCCAGCCAGAATTTGGAACCCGTGCCCATTCATCATATACCGTGTGTCCCCTGATGATGGGGAAGGGAAAGGAATAGCCTAGATCAATTAACCATATTTGAGAAGCAAATAAAATGGTGACCCCGGTTTCACAAAAAGAGTATCTGAGACAGTTTGCCAATTCCATTAAGACTGCAGAACACCACGGAATGTGTTAACCTTGAGTTTTCTGTGCTCGCAACACTTAACATGCCTATCTCACTTGATCCTCCTAACACCCTGTGGTGTGAAAATACTGACGGTATCTCCATTTCTTAGGCGATTTTATGTGGAAACAGAGAGGTTACGTCATTTGCCCCCAACTCCTAAGATGGAGGTCGGATTAGAGCCCAGAACCTGGGTGCTTCCAGCCCCAGCACGGGTCCCACTTGGCCTCAGTGCACCGCATGTGCTCGGGTCCTGTAGGGCTCCCTTGCCTCTTCCCAGCCATGCACGGGTGGCTGCTGAGGAGTGTGACTCAAGATAGACTGTCGTTACCATCTAGCCGGACCGAGCTCTCTTTTCTGAAGTCTTCGTGTATCTCCACCTGGTTGAAGTCTGATCCGGAGACTTCCTGAACACCAAAGTGGTTTTTGTTTGGTTTTGTTTTCAGTGTAGCTACTTAGTTCTGCTTTAACGGATTTATTACTTCAGTAGGATTTGATACGCTGTACTTTTGAAAATTAGTAGGATGCTTTAAGAATTAGCAAGAATGTTTAGAGATTAATCAAGGAAACAGTGAGATTTGCGGGGGTGGGAGGAATAGCCCTTGTTGATCAAAGTGAACACCTTCTCAGTGTTGTCCTTAGTTTGCTATAACTGGATAAACGCAGGCATCTTTTCAATCGAACAAAGGTTCTATCCTGCCTCGTTTCAAATTTCTGTTTTGAAAAAGGCATTTCTAAGTGGAGTTTGATTTCTTAAAATGTGTAAGTTTGAGAGTTGGTGTTTCCTTAGTTTTAGCAAGCAATAACATTTCCCGTAGTGGGCGTGTCGCCGTGTGATAGAGGGAAGTGCATCTTGAATTTCAAGAATTAATAACCTTTGGTAATAATGTTTAAGAAGTTTAGGGAAGGTTTGAGCCTTGTGTTTACTTTCCGGAATTATTGGCCATACTAAGTTTTTCTCTAAATCCGTGTGTCTGTGTGTGTGTATAAACTTTTGTGTTAGCATTGGTTATTTATCATCACCTCACCCACCTAAGAGCACTTTTTGTGTAAATTGCATCATAGAAATGCTACAGTATTTCCTATTCATGGACGTTGCTTCTGACTGTATAGAGGTCTGCCATAGTTGTATGTGGAAATGTTGGAATATCTTGGACTTCAGGAGAAAGTCCTTCTGTTTCCCATTTTTAAAAAAGATTTTATTTATTTATTTATTTGTCAGAGAGAGAGAGAGAGAGAGCACAAGCAGGGAGAGTAACAGGCATAGTGACAGGGAGAAGCAGGTTCCCCGCTAAGCAGAGAGCCCGATGCGGGGCTCGATCCCAGGACCCTGGGATCATGACCTGAGCCGAAGGCAGGTGCTTAACTCACTGAGCCACCCAGGCACCCCTCCTAAATTTTTAAGTTACTTTTCCTTCAGTATCACTGTGCTGGTCACAATTGAAATGTACAAAGCTAGCTCCCTACTGTCCGCGGCTGGCTGAGAAGTCTTTTTCTCAATCTTGTATTTAAAAATGTATCATCAAATTCTTTTAACCAAGATCTTGGATCCGTAAAAGGTGAAGTTGTAAAAGAAGCACAGTGTAGTAGAGACAGGCCGCATTGCCCCTCTCCTGTTGCGTTGTTTGTCGGGCGCCCACCTTGATCTTCGGGAGAGCCGCCCACTGCTGCCGTCTGTGAGATTCTGTGCTGCAGCCGCGGCCCCTGGGGGTGGGAGGGTCCCTTACGTTCAGACATACTAGGTGTTTCCTGGGAGTGGGTGGTGGGCAGGGTATGGAAGGGGATGAGGAAATGCCCACGGAAGGACACATCCGCAGGTCATCCACTCTAGTAATCATAGAAAAAGGAATAATCTCTAGAAAATCTCTAGAAATCTC
Source organism: Taxidea taxus jeffersonii (assembly GCA_003697995.1). NCBI lineage: Eukaryota > Metazoa > Chordata > Mammalia > Carnivora > Mustelidae > Taxidea > Taxidea taxus. Next base: position 7,592 of record RCUC01165255.1, read on the forward strand.
TAGTAATCTCTAGAAAAAGGAACAGAAATTTTGTGGAATAGTCATCGTAAGTCAAGTTTGTGGAGAGCACAAACGCATTAACTACAAGGCAGCTTTGGGAAGCAGAAGGTACTATAAACACAAGTGCTCAGTGCTTTAAGACATGGCCTCCTCCTGCCCAGGGCAGCCTGACCCCTGGCTGGGCGCCAGTGATCACCAAGGGACAGTTTGGAATGGCGGGTGTAGAACGGGGTCCAGCATGCAGGACGGGCGGAACAGAGGAGGATTCTTCCAAAAGCCAGGAGAGACTGCGCTTCAGGGGCTCACTCTGGGAGGGGCCCCTTCCATACCCTGTACTTAATTTGGTATTCGTACTTTTTCCTGAACAGAAAGCCTCAGTCCCCACGCTGTCTGGCTGGACCCCTAGCTGAGCTCTCTGAAGTGGAGGTGTGAGTGCGGCTGAGTGCATATGGGCACAGGCACCCCCACATTTTTCGGGGTACAGTCTGTAGTCTTCACTGGCTTTTCAAAGCCAGGGTGTGTCTCAAAAATCTCAAACTTGGGCCAAAGAGACATAATTAGCCTCTCAAGGATGGTCTCGTAAATCCAAATTTAAGAAGCTTTAATCTCTAGGGGCAACACCTTAGGATTCCTGTCGGCTCTTTCCCTGTGCCCATCACAGGACACACAGGTTACAAGGGAGGGAGAGGCATGTTTTTCTATCATTCCTGCATCCTCAGGAATGCGCACTCCCACTCACTCACTGGGTCACATTTAAACACTTCCCGAGTCCCCGCTGTGTCCCTGCTCCATCCCTGCAGCTGCAGGTCCAAGAGCCTGGGGGTGAAGTAGGCAGACAGCCTCCCTGCCTTTGAAGAACTCACATGGATGTGACATCACTGATGTCTGTCCCCGAGGCTGCCAGGTCCAGATGAGGGCCGTCCTTGAGATACTGAGACTACTTTTAGGCAAACTAAAAGTTTGTCCACATATTCTTAGCTCCAGAATATCACACAGAAAGCCAGATTCACGAGAGAACAGTCCCTTGAGGCAGGAGCAGCTTTGGGTGGACCTCTGAGCTCTGGTGACTACCCGCCCCCCGCAGGGAGGAAAGCTCATCTCTTCTGCTGCGTGCCCCCTTCTCGAGGGATGGACGCGAGCAGGGGCTCGGATACCTGTGGAGCGCAGAAGTGAGTCATACTTTGGCACTGCATTGGCAGATTTATCCTGTGGTTAGCAGTTTGTTTTTCGTTTTTTGTATATGACTTTGCAACGAGTCTCCTAGCGGCAAAGCAAGAATCCTTGCAGGTCTCTCATATGGAAGCATTAGCTGGTGGAAACTGGGTTCTGAAAGTTATTTTCACTTCCCCCTTCATGTTCTCTATACCTCTCGTTACTCATTCATCTGAACTCAGATCCTGTGGGTTCTCCATCAAAAGTCCGTTGTCCCTCCGTCTCCAGGAGGGACATCTGCCATCATCCTAACATAGAAGCTCATCACCTCCCGCCTTGACTCACCACTAGATCCTCTACTCCCGTTCTCTTCCCTCCCTTTGGTGCACCTGCGCCCTCACACCACCGTTTCCTTCTGGAAGGTAGGGTTTCCTTGCATCTACTGTGTACGGTGAGCTACAACTCCCACTCCCCACCCAGAGGACGCAGGTGTCAACAAGAGGGTCTTAGGGAGCTTAGAAGGGAAAAATAAACAAAATAAAATGGTTATTGAAACACATTTTGTGCTGCTGTAGGTTTCTTGTTCTTCTGCAGACATGCCTTACGCTGTCCTGCCTCTGGGTTGCCCCCTCGTCCCCCCACATTGTTCCTCACGTCCACACCCCCCTGCCCCCCTTCATATCCATCTCTCAGAGTGGTGTTTCAGGTCTCAGCAGGGGAGGCAGCGATTCTAAAGCCTGTAGATAAGACGGAGATCTTATATAATAGAATTAAAGTTATACTTTGAAAAGCTAGAACCATCTTGAGAGCAGCCAGGTGCCCCCTCCCCACTCCTCTGCACACCCCCCAGTAAAACGCATCAGGGAACACAGACCACCAGAAAATTAGTGCAGTGGGCCTGTCCCTCTGGCCACCCACACCCTTTAGCTCCCTCTTCGTGTTTGGAGCATCTTGGGACTCTCCACCCGGAGGGATATATTTACAGAATAAAATGGCTTCCATAGTTATCCTCTGTCATTTGCTGAGTAGATATGGTTGCATCTCCCAAAGGTGCATTTTTTATATGATTCCACTCTACATAAATGTTATGCTTCTTCATAAACTCTCTCTCTCTTCCTCTCATATATATTTTGTGTGTTATCTGGAAAAATCATGAACTTGGCCTGATACTTCAAGGCAAAGAAATGTGATTCATTCATACCTACCTTGGGGCTACCTGGCCCACAGTGGGTGTTTGAGTGTGTCTATGTTGGAGAAGTAACTGAGCGATCGCTTCTTCTTACATCAGACTAAAAAGCTTCTACACAGCAAAGAAAACCACCAACAAAACAGGCAGACTACCTGAATGGAGAAAATATTTACAAATCATATATTGATGCCTGATAATATCCAAAATATATAGAGAACTGCTATAACTCACTAGCAAAAAAAAATCAGATTAAAAAATGGGCAGAGGATGTGAGTAGATATTTCTCCACAGAAGACATCCAGTTGGCCAATAGATACATGGAACATGCTAAACGTCACTCATCATCAGGGAAATGCTAAACGTCACTCATCATCAGGGAAACACAAATCACAACCACCGTGAGCTGTCACCTCCCACCTGTCAGAATGGCTGTTATCAAAAAGGCAAGAAATAACAAGTGCTGGCAAAGATGTGGAGAAAAGGGCAGCGTTGCGAGAGAATGTAAATTGGTGCAGCCACTGTGGAAAACAGTATGGCGGCCCCTCAGAAAACTAAAAACAGAAATACCATATGATCCAGCAGTTTCTCTTCTGTATATTTATCTGAAGAAAGGGAAAACACTCACCCCTGTGTTCACTGTAGCACGATTTACAGTAACCAAAATACGGAAACAGCCTAAATGCCTGGTCTCTTTATCCAAAGATGTGGGATATATATCCTGTGTGTGTGTGTGTGTGTGTGTGTGTGTGTGTGTGTGTGTGTATGCATGTGTCTGTATATGTGAGTCTTAGCCATAAAAAAGAGAGATATCTTACCATTTGCAACAGCGTGGATGGACCTTTAGGGAATTACGCTAAGTGAATTAAGTCCGAGGACAAATACCATATGGGCTCAATTATATGTGAAATCTTAAAAAAAAAAAAAAATGGAGCTCATCGATCTGGAGAAGAAATTGGTGGTTGCCAGAGTTGGGGGTGTGGAGGGAGTAGACGAGGTGGGTGAAGGGGGTCAAAGGTGGAAACTTCTAGTTACAGCACTGAGTAAGCCCTGAGGGTATCAAGCACAGGGCGGTGACTATAGTTATTATGCTGCATGCTTGAAAGTTGCCAAGAGAGGAGATCCTAAATGTTCTCATCACAAGAAAAAAGATTGTGACTATGCGCGGCCCTGGACGTTATAGGCAGACCTACCGTGGGGGTCATTTTGGAGTCCATAAAACACGGGATCGTTCTGCTGCCCCCCAACTAATAACAATGTTATATGTCAATTACATCTCAATAAAGACAAAAAAGCTTCCTCAAGAGAGTCATACTTGACTGATAGTCACAGTAGGCTTGTTCTGTATCTTAAAATCACGTTTTCCCCTCTATGTTTCCGTCTTCATAGGACTTCAGAAAAAGGCTTGGGACTCACCTGAGCTCGGTGCCCCACACTTCCACGGTTCGGCGGGACCCCGCGAGTTCCAGAATGGCGCTGCGCTTGCAAAAGCTCCGTGGAGGCTGTGCTCCGAGGGTGTCTGTAGGTCTGGCTCTGTTTGCTGTCCTTCTGGCTCTTTTGGTCAAAGTCTACAATTAAAGCACAACTAAAGGAACCATTTGTGAGGAAGACTACATTTCTAATTAAAATCTGCACCGAACAGAAAAGCAACCACATCAGTCCTCCAGGAGCCGGAATTTACACTGGTCTCTGCCCCCGAGTCAGCCATACTTTTTATGAGGCTTATCCTGTCTCCCGTCGTGTTGGGCCATCGGTTATTTGACCTGACACCTACTGACTGTTGCCGTGGCATATCTTTTATATTAAGCTCCTTTCGGTTTATCTGCAGCAGGAAATGCAAGCATTTCGTCAAGTCTCCAGTATTCAAGTCAGAACTTAATTGGACAGTGGATCCGGTCATCTTTTCCTGATGTGGGAAGAATTTTGAGTCTTCAATAAACATTTAAAAATGTATCTTTCTCCGGATGCTTTGTGTGGAGTCCTGATGCTACAAACAGCTTATTTTTCACAGTAGATGTGGTCCTGGAAAGTTTATAGGGAAACCTGTGTTTGGAACAAGACTTGTCTCGGAATGCACAGGGAGAGTCACCAAGTAAAGGACTCTCGATGACATTTTTGAGAAGTGTGGGGAATCACCCACTTCTCTGGCAGCCACAAACTTCCAAAATCTGGATTTGTCTCAAACCAGCTGTGCCCCTTCTTTGATAGCTCTGATCAACGACATCAAATGTTTCTCTCTACCTGACATCACTGGCCTTTACTAAATACAATGATTTGTTTCACAGTAAAAGGAGTCCCTGTACTAAGGGATCCTATGAACACCAGAATTTAAATGTTATCTGGATTGTATCGGCCCAGGGGAGTCAGGTACCCTCTGGTTACCGTAGGACATTTCATCTTTAAACACACACCCCTGTTCAGCTCCTCCTTTTAGGTGTCTTTTAAGGAATCCAAATTATAATTTATGTCATCAGTTGGTGAGCTAACAAAACAAACAAGCAGAACAAAGCTAGTGTTAGTACATTTCTCCAGAACCTCATGTGTGCTTCTAAGAGGAACTCACATTTCCAATGCAGAGGACCTACCCGGGGGGACATTCATTTGGGATGCTTATGAGTCACACTGTGTGGGAAGAGCTTTGTGCCCCTAACTGACCAGAGAAGAGAAGGGTGTTCGTACTCCCCATCTCACCCTTTCCCCACTCTCCCTTGTTTCTTTCGTCCCCTCCTGCTTTTAAGTTGTTCTCGCCTCCACTCTGCTCCCCTGAGCTGGCCTTCCTGTGAACAAAGGGCACGCCCAGCCATCCTGCAGCCCCACTGCCCATCCCCCACTGTGGTGGGAGTTCTCAAGCATTGTTTCAGCCATACGGGGTCACCCGCACCACCTCTCCTGTTTCTGACCCCAAGTTGGGCTGCAGGTTCACTTTGCTCAGAGGTTCAGAAAATACAAAAGTCCCACAACAGCAAGTCATGTGCGACATTTACCATCGGGTGAGAGTTGGCTAGACAAGGTGGCGAGGGTCTACACATCCAGCTTGCCTTTTCCCATGAGCTGCAGGAGGGAGAGAAGGGGGAAGGGTGTGTTTGTTGCTGACAGCGCAGTTCTCTCGTGGACAGGATGAGCCTGGGAGCTCTCCGAGCAAGTGTGGTCATCAGGAAGGCTGTCCCCTTTCTAGCTCCTCTCTTTTCTGCCCACGGTGCTCCCACACATCTCCCATCCCCTTTGGAGTTGAGCCTGGCCTTGTGACCTGTGTCGGCCAATGCAAGGGTAATGGAAGGGTCAGATCTTCGAGGCAGATGTTGCCAGAGCCGGTGTACAGTCGCGATCTGCTCTTCACGCCACGTCAGGTTGAAGCTGTCCTCAGCCTGAGTCCTCCAAGGGAGTGCGAGGAGCAGAGCCCCGCACCAGCATGTGCCGGAAGTGGATAAAACAAGAAAGGAACCGCTTTTGTGTGAAGCCGCTGAGATGGGGAGCTGTCGGCCTAGAATGATGCAGACCCTCCTGCTTCATATGGAGTCAGCCATGACAGGACGGTTGACTGGCCGTTTGTGAATGCAATGCTGATGTGCCTCAGATTTTCCCTTAGTGCCAAAATCTTTTTTTTTTTTTAAATAGTGACTTCCTGATGAAAAGGAAGCTATGGAAAGACCTGTCTTGGTTCATTCCAGCTGCTATAATAACACCGTCAACTGGGTGACTTACAACCAGCAGAAATGTATTTCTCATAATTCTGGAGACTAGACAAGCCAAGGTCAAGGCGCCGGCAGATTTAGTATCTCGTGAGGACTCACCTCCTGTTCCACAGACGGCCATCTGCTTATGCATCTCACATGGCAGAAGGGCAGTGTCTGTGTCTCGTGAGGGCACAGATTGCATCGCTGAGGGCCCCACCCTCATGACCTAGTCACCTCTCAAAGGCCCCACCTCGTACATCACATTTTTAAATAAAGAAGATTTATTAATCAAGTTTTTTTGTTCTCTCTCCTTCCCTCCCTCTCTCTCTTTCATTCTGTCTTCCTTGGTTCATCAAGTGAGAGATAGTTGGATAACGGAAAAAAAATTCTTTGGTGAAAACTTTGCTTTGTTGCTAGAGAAATGTGTCTAAACATCAGATTTCCATATGTCTTTCGGTCAAAATATATGCTTTCCTGTTGACTTCAGTCCAGGTTGAAGATTTCGGTCACGGGGAGAGAATTGGAATTACAAATGAACCTCGAGTTTTATCATCATAACACAAACATAGAGGGAAGTAAAGGAAGGGCAAGAGGGAGGGGAGGGAGGAAAAGAGACAAAGAAAGAAGAGAAAAAGAAAGAGGGGGAAAAAGATATTCTTAAGGTTTGCCTGGGCCCTGAGGCACCTCGGGATATTTTAAACATCAGAGGGAAACAGTGACATCTGTCAGATACCGTGCAAAATAGTCACTCAAAATGGTTGGATTTCAACATTGGAATGCACACTTTTCCATGATGCTGTGTCTAAGACTGGATTTTAGGCAGTTGCTGTGACAAAAAAGCAAGTATCAAGTGAAAATGTGGAACAGGAACTGAAGACAATCTTGTATCATGGTTTGAGAAGTTGTGCAGTGCCCAACAGATGCACATGTTCCATTAATATGTAATTATGGTAATTTTAGAATAAAACAAAAATATATTTATTTCAATTTAATCATATTACTTTTTTTCACACAAATTTTGTAAGGTATTTAAGACACAAGTATTTATTAAGTTGTTAGTGCCTCGCTACTTAGAAAACAGGATTGTTAGCTCTTTCGGTTGGCCTAGAGTGACATGAATCAAGAAAGCTTGAGAACCTCAGTTCTGTGGTGTCACCTGTTTAGAGGAACCATGCCAAATTTATATTTAAGCTGAGGTCCTAATTATTTCTCAAGATATTTTTCTTGGGGCACCTGGGTGGCTTAGTGGGTTAAACCTCTGCCTTTGGCTCAGGTCATGATCTCAGGGTCCTGGGATTGAGTCCCACATCGGGCTCTCTGCTTGGTGGAGAGCCTGCTTCCCCCTCTCTCTGCCTGCCTCTCTGCCTACTTGTTATCTCTCTCTCTCTCTCTCTGTCAAATTTTTAAAAAATTTTTTAAATATTTTTCTTTAGTTTTTTAATTTATTAATAGCACATGTTTAATAAATTTGCCCCCGCCTAACCACCGAGCTAGAATTTATGGTGTTGAAACTGTAAAATTTAGCGTGCCTGGGTGGCTCAGTCAGTTGAGCATCCAGCTCTTGGTTTCAGCTCAGGTCATGATCTCGGGGTCCAGGGATCAAGCCCCATGTGGGGCTTCATGCTTAGTGGGGAGTCTGCGTGGGATTCTCTCTTTCCTCCTCTCTCTGCCTCTGCCTTCCCACTCGCTCATGAGCGTGCGTGCTCTCTCCCTCAAAAAAATAAATCTTTGAAACAATTAAAGAGAGAAATTATAAAATTCGAGTTAAGGAACCATCAAGGAGTCAAGGAACTGAACCAACCGGATTCAGACCTCAGTAGTGTCCTCAGACCTCAGTACAGATTGGAGGCAGATTGTTTAGGGAAAGAGCGTGAGGTTTCTGACATCAGCAAAAGTTCGGTTTAAGTTGCAGCCGGGCCACTTTCTGAGCCTCATCTGTAAAACAGAGAGACAGTTCTACTGCAGGGTCACTGAAAGATGAAATGAGATCACATATATCAAATAGTATGTCCTTGGAAACCGTAATTTTTTCCCCTTTCATGATTTACTTTAGCCATTTAAACATGAAAACCAATTTTATAAATAAGGTTAGGTGGTTTTAAATTCTGATATTAACACACGACCACCCAAAAGAATTATATATGGAATAAAAAGAGTCCTGCCTCAAGGGACATAGAGTCTAATGCTAACAAATGCAGCAAAGGAAGAAAAATTCAAAGAAAATGGATTGCAGCTGTATTTGAGGAGATCAAATTAATGAATGGTGTGGGGCACAGATTTGGGTGGCCGATCTAAGATCAAGAAGGAGATTTTCCATGGCCAAAGATGAAAAGAGTAAACAGATGAATGGGAGACCTAGCAGTCCTGCCCTCCCCCACCCTGCCTTGCGGGTAAAAGGAAATGCAGACACTGTTATTTTTCATTAGTTTTCTGTCAATTATTTCCTACTAGTACTGTTTCTTGGGGTTCTGTAGCCAAAATATCCCAACTGTGTAGAGGTTGAAGCAAAGAGTTTCATTCAGTCTCTTATGGTCTTCCTAGTTAATGGACATCTGAATACATTTATGGATACTGATGAGGCAAGTGCCCAGAAAAAAAATCTATTTATGTCAATATACATATTTATGTATTTCATATATATGTACATATATTTTTAAAACCCAACCTTGGATCAAGGTAAGGGAAAACTTGAAATTCAGAAAAGCCTGAAGAACTAGAAATTTTAACTCTTGGGTTTATCTAATCTGCTTTTAATATGCCTACTTCACCTAGTTTTTACAGATGTTACTCTAGGCTGTCTGATTCCAAGTTCCAAACTTCTAACTTCTGTTTCTACCCACAGTTCACATGAAGAGGGATAAAACGTGTGGTTTTTAAATAGACCTGGCGATTTTCAAATAGATACAAAGCATGTTGTTGACGTGTCATACTTGAGTCCAGCCTTTGTGAACTAAAGGATACTGGCCACATCGTACAGGCAGACGTAGTGAGGCTAGTTACACACTACAGCTTACTTTTACATTGAGTATCATCTCCCTTGAAGAGTCAGTTTGGAATGACTCTGGTGACACTCAGTCCTGACTGTAGCTCCTGGTGCTATCTTGGGAGTCTCTGCCCTTGCAGGAGGAATTTGTGTGATACCTTTACTCTTTACAGGTATGATCTGTTTTGAAATAGCCAGAAATAATTTAAACATATCTGGTAAGGGGCGCCTGGGTGGCTCAGTGGGTTAAGCCTCTGCCTTCAGCTCAGGTCGTTATCTCAGGGTCCTGGGATTGAGCCCCAAGTCAGGTTCCCTGCTCAGCAGGGAGTCTCCTTCTCTCCCCCCACCCCCGGCTTGTGCATGTTCTCTCTCTCTCTCTCAAATAAATAAAATCTTTTTAAAAAATCATATCTGGTGGGTGAAGATTAAATTGATCTAGTATCGGTAGGCATTCCTGGGAAAATTCTTTTGTGGACGTTGGCACTCTTAAGAAAATGCCTTGCAGCAGTGAGACTTTCTTCCCTTAAACCCTAGACTTTCCCCTGAAAAAGGCATGAACAAAGAAAAGTTCTGGAGCCAAATGGCTTCACAAACACATAAAGAATAACACCAGTCCTTTTCATACACTTTCAAAAAATGAAAAAGGACGGAACACTTTCTAACTCATTCTAGGAGGCCAGCATTACCTCGACATTAGAGCCAAATAAAGATACCACAAGAAAAAATGGAAAACCATGTCCCTTATGGATATGAGTGCAAAACTACTTACCAAAGTAGTTTTCCAAAGTTGATTTCAACAGCATATTAAAAGGGTTATTTACCATTCTGTGCCACAATCTAGTGGGATTTATCCCAGGGATGCAAGTATGGTTCAACATAAAATCAATCAATGTTATATATCACAGTTATATGTTAGAGGGGAAATAAAAAACATTTGATCATCTCAACTGACACAGCAAGAGCATTTGACAAAATCCAACACCCATTCATGACAAAACTTCTTAGAAAACTAGGAATGGAGGGAAATTCCTGAGTGTGATTAACAGTATTTATGAAAACCCACAACTCACACCATACTCAGTGGTAAAAGACTAAATTTTACCCCTAAGATCAGGAACAAGACAAGAATGCCTGCTTTCACTGGCTTCTGTAAAATATTGTACTGGAGGTTCAGTGAGAGCTATTTGCCAAGAAAACTAAATAAAAGGCACCCAAACAGAAAAGGAAGAGGTAAAACTATATTTGTAGATGACATGGTCCTATGTATAGAAAATTCCAAAGAGGGACACCTGGGTGGCTCAGTTGGTTAAGCGGCTGCCTTCGGCTCAGGTCATGATCCCAGCATCCTGGGATAGAGTCCCACATCGGGCTCCTTGCTCGGCAGGGAGCCTGCTCCTCCCTCTGCCTCTGCCTGCCTCTCTGTCTGCCTGTGCTCTATCTCTCTCTCTCTAACTAATAAATAAATAAAATCTTAAAAAAAAAAAAAGAAAATCCCAAAGAATTCACAGAAAGCTGTTAGACCTAATAAATTTGGCATAGCTGTAGATTATAAGATCAACACACACAAATGAGTTGTGTTTCTATACACTGACAATGAACCATTAAAAAACAAAAAAGGCAATTCCATTGACAGTAGCATCTAGAGATTTAAAGACTGAAAAATTAATTTAACCATGGTGGAAAAGACTTGTATGCTGAAAAATATAAACCATTGGTGGAAGAAATTTTTAAATATATAAATAAATGTAAAGATAATATCCCATGTTCACCAAAAAGAACACTTAACATTGTTAAAACACTACCTAATGCAAGCTACAGATACAAAGCAATATCTATCAAAACAGCCTTTTTTTTTCATAAATGGAAAAACCAACCCTCAAATTCATATGGAATTACAAGTGGTCCCTAAATGCCAAAACAATCTGGAAAGAGAATAACAAAGTTCGGACCTCCTGCGTCACTCAGTAGGTTGAGTATCTGATTTTTTATTTCAGCTCAGGTCATGATCTCAGGGTCACAAGATTGAGCTCCACATCAGGCTCTGTGCTCAGCATGGAGTCTGCTTGGAATTGTCTCTCTCCCCCACCCCTCCCCTGACTTGCACACACACACACACTCTCTCTCTCAATAAATAAAATCTTTTAAAAAATAATGACAAAGTTCAAAGACTGACACATACTTCTCAACTTCAAAACTCACAACATGGCTGCAGTAATAAAAGCAGTATGGAACTGGGATAAGAACAGACATATAGACCAATAGAATAGAGTAGAAACCCCAGGGGAAAAAAATTTTATGTATATACACGTGGCCAATAAGCACATGAAGAGATGCTCACTGTCACTAGTCGTTAGGACAATGCAAATTGGGACACCTGGGTGGCTCAATTTGTTAAGCAGCTGACTCTTGATTTCAGCCTGGGTCATGATTTCAGGGTCCTGGGATCGAGTCCTGAGTCAAGCTCCCTGCTCAGTGAGGAGTCTGCTTGAGATTCTCCCTCCCTCCCTCTCCTTCTGCCCCTCTTAAATAAATAAATAAATCTTTTTTTTTAAAAAGGAAAATACAAATCAAAATCACAGTGAGTTATTACTTCACACCCATTAAAATGGCTGCCATCAACAGGAAGAATAATGTTGACTGTATAGAGAAATTGGAACCCTCATATATTAGTGGTGAAAATGTAAAGTGGGGGGCACCTGGGTGGCTCAGTGGGTTGAAGCCTCTGCCTTCGGCTCGGGTCGTGATCTCAGGGTCCTGGGATCGAGCCCTGCATCAGACTCTCTGCTTGGCAGGGAGCCTGCTTCCTTCCTCTCTCTCTGCCTGCCTCTCTGCCTACTTGTGATCTCTGTCTGTCAAATAAATAAATAAAATCTTTTTAAAAAATTAAAAGAAGAAAAAGAAAATGTAAAGCGGGTCAGCCCTGTCGGGAAATAGCTTGGCAGTTCTTCAGAATTTAAACCTAGGATTACCAATGCCCCAGCAATTCTATTCGAGTTATATATGTATGTATGTATATATGTATATGTATATGTATATCCACAGAATTTTATGTAGGGACTCTAACAGATACCTGTATATTCATGGCAACATTGTTCACAATAGGCAAAAGGTGGAAGCAACCCAAATGTCCACTGCAGATGAATGTATAAAAATATGTAATACACAGTGTACTTAACAATGGAGTATTAGCCTTAAAAAGAAGTGAAATTCAGACAACATGCTACAACATGGATGAACCTTCAGGACACGATGCTTCATGACATAAGCCAGAAACAGAAGGACAGGTATTGTAGGACACCACTTACCTAGACAAGACAACTACATAGATACAGGAAGTAGGATGCAAGGTACCAGGAGCTGAGGGGAGGAGGAAAGATGGAGTTATTGTTTAATGGGTACAGAGTTTATGTTGGGTGTGATGAAACAGTTTTATAAATCATGGCGATGGTTATACATACAACACTGGATTTATTTAGGGCCACTGAAGCATACACTTAACAACGATAACAGTTCTGTTATGTATTTCACCAAAACTAGAAGGCACTGAAGTATGAAAATGCATGGTAAATTTGAGACAGGATGTAGCTGGAGCAAAAGATATGCGAGGGAAGTGACTGGAAATTAAGAAATAAGCTGAGGTCACATTTGTGAAGCGTTTTGACACCCACTTTTGATGGAATCTAGACTTCATCTAATAGTCGAGGAAGGGTCACTCCAGACTTTTAAACAGTCTTCTAAAGATCTTATTTATTTATTTATTTGACACAGAGAGAGAGATCTCAAGTAGGCAGAGAGGCAGACAGAGAGAGGTGGAAGCAGACTCCCCGCTGAGCAGAGAGCCCGATGCAGGGCTCAATCCCAGGATCCTGAGATCATGACCTGAGCTGAAGGCAGAGGCCTAACCCACTGAGCCACCCAGGCGCCCCTCCAAATAGTCTTCTAAACATTGTAGGCTTCATAGAGATTCCTGTTTGGAAAGGTAAGCATTGACAATGCAGAGGATGGCTGGTTCTCCTGTTGATGCTCCAAGCCAATGGGTTCCTCTTAACCTGAGCCTAGATGATACTTTTGGAAACATACAATGTAATAACCACTTGTTCAAGACCATGAAGCCAGGCTTAGGTACAATTAAATCTCTGCACTTCATGAGTTTTTCACCTGCTGCTAAGCTTCTGAATTTGTCCATCTCCAGGAGAACTGTGAGCAGACCTCGGCTTAGCCAGTTGGGTTGGCAATGGTTCTTGTCATTGCTGTTACTGACACTGGTATTGTGGATGCCGGGGTGGCTTTGTTCTATGACTGTTGCTGTAACACCCAACACATAACCTGGTGTGTGGACCTCCCCCATCATCATTTTAATTAAGAACATGCCTCACTAAGAGTCAGACTCCTGTCTTTGTAGTTGAGCATCTTTGACCCTTAATCTTTGCTTTGGCACGTCCTCACTGAACCGCATCTGGGGACCTAGCAGTCCTCTATGTCTCCAGCACCTGTTCCTTCTCTGAGTATCTACTGCCATTCAAGTGAGTGACTCCAGCTCTCTGGTTTTGATCTCCTGTTTCTCAGATTCTGTAAGTACACCTGTTCAGTTAAGGATTCATGTGTTCTCTTCCCAAGAAATGGATGTGAAGACTTCACCAAAAAACTATCTGTGATAACCATCTCAGGCTGTGATCCTTAGAGAACAAACGCTCCTGGCTTTTTGTCTCATTTTTTTGTTTTTAGCCAGCAGGACTTGTTGTCATTTGAGATGCAGGGGGAGGCCTTCTGCTGCCCATAGTCACCCAGTCATGGCTCGCTATCCTCAGCTCCAACATTCACAGGAAAAGTCTAAATTCCTTGTTATTGGCCCACTGACGTATTAGAACGTGTCACAGCTTTAAGGCCAGAAAATCTAGACTATAATTTGGTCTCCAATCCCTGTTTTGGGTATGAGTAAGTAAACCTGACTCTAGCCCAGTCTCTCACCTGGGAAACAGTGGCGATTGGTCAATCCCGTGTCTCATTTGTTCCAAGAGTGAAATCAGAAGTCAGATGGAAAATGAACCAGGAGACTGAGCTTAGAGAGCCCAGGTCCCATCCGGAGGAAGTAAAGGATGTTCTGAAATTTACTTTTACATGATTACATGGAGAAATGTTCAAGATAGGGTTTTGTCTCATTTAAGAGAACGATCTGCTATCCTTTGAAGGAAATTCTGTTGGGTCTGTCGTCCTTGACCACTCCCCACCTTTCCTGTTTTCATGTCATGTTTTGTCTCTGATTCTCCAGTAGTTTTTCTGCTCATACATCCTTTTTGTGTGGAAACGCTCTGACCCCAGATTCTGACATCTCCAGTAAAGGTCCCTCTTCTCTCTTTCCCTCTTACACGGCATCCTCCCAAGATTTCTGTAGTTAGGTGAAAAATTCCAAAGCAATCTTACAAAAGGAAGGAGTTGGTTGGATAGCAGTCTAAAAAATGTAATCTCATCAACCCAGATTGCCTTGGGCAATCAGAATTAAACAAGCTGCAAGAAAATTCAGTAGCTAAAAATGTTGTATTTCAGGTTGAAGAATATTTGTAATGCCTTACACATACAAATAGGAGAGGGGGAGGGGAGCAACTTAAACACCAGCTTTTCCTCATGCTTTGTGGCAAAGTCAAGGGGTCTATCTAGGAGCTACGGTAACTTCAGATGATATTAAAAGCAGCACCTGTGCCCACCCAACACTGAAGTCACAAACATAATCTCCCAGAAAGTCACTTCTTTCTGCTACCTTCTGCTCATCAATCCCAAAGAGCCTCTGTTTCTACCTAATGCGTCAGGGAGTTAAATTTTCTTACAGAAATATTTGAAATTTGACTTGAGACTTGAATAGTTTGCACAGAAAGACTGCTTTCTGAGCATGTGACAGAAAGGGATCAGTGAGCTGCTCTGTGCTTCGCCTAGGACCCGGTGTTGCTTGAAAAGGCAGGGCTGGTAACCCTACATACAGGTCAGCCTAGAATAAGAGCGAGAGGGGCTCATGGAAACCATGGAGTTGGATCCCCATATTTTATAGATCGACAGACTTAAGTTAGAATGAGTTGAGTGACTTGTCTGTGCCATCCCTCTATTTGGGAGCATTTCTAAACAGGGAGCCCAAGTGTTCTCTTAAGTGTCGAGATGCTTTGGGGTAGAACCCTAGACCTACCTCCATCCAGACATGTATCCTAACTGAGCGTGTTCCTGGAGGCTCCGCTCACAGCTAAGAAAGTGTCTATGAGCACAGCGTCAGCTTGGGCCAGAGGTGTCCCCTACAACTGTCTCCATCATGTGAGTTCTTGGCCCCAAATGCAATGGGAAGACATTGGTGGGGTGAGGGGAGCTATGCTGAATTGACTCAGATTGACTTTGGTATTTCCATCGGAATAGGGTTATAAAAAGTCGAATTATATGGGGCACCTGGGTGGCTCGGTCAGGGAAGCATCTGGTTTCAGCTCAGGTCTTGATCTTGGGGTCTTGGGCCTGGCCTCCATCAGGCTCCCTGCTCAGCGGGGAGTCTGCTTCTCCCTCTGCCTCTCCCCCCACTCATGCACTCCCTCTCTCTCAAATAAATAAAATCTTTTTTAAAACGTTGAGTTACAGGGGCGCCTGGGTGGCTCAGTGGGTTAAAGCCTCTGCCTTCGGCTCAGGTCATGGTCTCAGGGTCCTGGGATCGAGCCCCACATCCGGCTCTCTGCTCAGTGGGTAGCCTGCTTCTCCCCTCCTCTCTGCCTGCCTCTCTGCCTACTTGTGATCTCTGTCTGTCAAAAAAAATAAATAAAAATAAAAAAAAAAACAAAAAAACTTTGAGTTACAAAAAGAAACTGGAGTGGGATTATAAAAAGAATTCGTTTTCCTTATACTCTAAGTTATAGACTCCTTGTTACAACTGTGTTATATTTTATAACATATTGATCACCATTCTTGATTTTCGGCACCAGGTCTGAAATCTCTGCCTTCTCCCCACCCAGACCCTCACCTTCTCTTCCTAAAACTGACCCAGTGGCGCCACTTAATCTCTACCCGGGCTGGGACCTTTGGTTGGGTCACATTCCCAGCAGTGGCTCATAGCTGTTCAGGGCACGCTGGTTATAGAGCATACACTAGTGTCGTTCACTGCCCATGGTCCCAGGACCACCCAGGGTGTCGGGGGCTGGTTACCTCACTCCATTGACTCTGGGACCATCAGCGCTGCCTTCCACTGTGGACAACTTTGAGAAAACATCCTAACACCCTCTGTGGGTAGGGAAACTTCTCAATACTTAGTCGTTGGCCTTAAGGTTCATGGCCTTTGTGACGGGAGCTAGGGAGCAGTGACACAAGGAGTCTAAGCCATAGTCCTTGGAGATTCTGCACTACTGTTGGAGCAGGAACCAGAAGCCAGTGTAGAAATCCAGGAATGGATATGGTGGGAGGACTGGGATGGAACAAAAATAAGGAGATGTGTCCTGGGTGACCACTTGGGAGGAAGCTGAAGTCACTGAAATTTGCCTCTGCTGGTTTTAGAGATCATGTTCAAGGCTTGGTTGGCACCAGAGTCAAGGGTGAACAGAAGCAGTAGCCAAAAGTACCTTTGATGCCTGTAGCAGTAATAGTGATAGTAACATCCCCTCCTCCCCCTCCTCGTCTTCATCATCGTAATAGTGGCCACCATTTATGTAGAGCCAGACCCTTTCCCAAGCACCGTAAATATGTTTGCATATTTAATCCTGTGCCCCACCCCCTGGAAGAAGGAGCGAGTATTCTAGACGAGGAAACCGAAGTCTAGAGAGATGACGTGTCAGGGTTATTGGCTGGTTGTTGGTGGAGCCGAGGCTATAAGCCAGGCAGTCTGGTTCTCGAGTCCTGTTGCTAACCAGTGTGCTTTCCCACTCTCAAGCTGGAGTCTGTGGGGATGCCCCACACATCAGGTGGTGTCCAGCGGGGGGACAGGGGGGTGGGCGGGGCGCAGGAGGCCCTGAGACCAGGAACACAGGTGGCTCAGCCTTGGGAGGTGCCTAAGGTAGAGTGAGGACACGGGGAATCCCTTCTGGGTGCGGGATGGAGACTTCTGATGGGGCAAGACCACTTGGCACGTGTTTGGTGAGTCCTTGGTCTATGCCAGGCCCTGTGCTTGGCACGGGGACAAAAGCTATGAGCAAGACAGATGCCGTCCCCACCTTTGTGAGGCGAAGAGGCAGTTGTGATCTAGCCACTCACGGTAGAAAACACAGGGAGTTGTCCTCTAACCCAGGCTGGAGAGGTCCACAGCGCTCTCTGAAGGAGGGCGGAGCTCCATGAAGACGGAGGGCGAAGAATCCTGAGTACATGGAAAGGGGCCAGGGCCTTGAAATCGGGGGACAAGCAAGGGGTACAGGTGGCTGCGGGATATTGATTTAGCCGGGCCGAGGAGCACGGTGGCATTTTGGGGAGACAGGAGTGGAGGATTGAGGGAGACAAGACTGGGGTGGGGTCGTCTTTAAGAGAAGCCATCCCACGCAGAAGGACCTCCTAAGGGCAAAGTTTCTCTCATTGAAAAAGTAAAATCGAACACATGAAATTTGCCCTAAAAACCATGAAATGAGGAAAAGTAAAGCCTACGTGTGAATTTGCTGTCATGACTTAAACAAAAAAGCGGTGCCACGGACCGTGTGGCTTTCCCTAAGTAATTGGGTTCTGCCCCCCTTTCCCCTCTCTGACCCTCAGGAGAAAGAAGAGAAAATTAATTTCAGAACGGCTTCGCACTCTTGAGAACTTGCCCCGTCTTCAGAGGTGGCGGGGAGCAAGTCCTTGCCTTTGCAGGTCACTTTCGTCGTGGCGAACATGGGCCTGAAGGGACTCGCTATCTTCCTTATTGTAATTGCTCTGCGGGACCACCTGCCCCCCCCCCGACTCTTTCCGGGAAGGAGAGAACAGGAATTGGCAGCTTCAATCTTGTGCCCGGGGACCAGATCATTTTTTTGCTTAACAATGACATCATTTAGCCGCACACCTGAAGTAATGACATTTGTTTGTGAAACTCCTTTATCTTCACCAAAAGACGAGAAACAAGGTACCTTTGTCGGAGGGAGGCCACCCACCCCCGTGCCGCGGCTGGCTGTGATGTTCCCACAGCTGACGGTTTCTGTTGATTTACTTTCGCTCCCCAGTTCTACTTCCCGGATGGAAAGCCGGAGTGATTTTTGACTAACAGCAAGTAATATCTGATGTGGCAGCAACTGGCAACTCTGACATTGAGCTTGGCTGTGGCCATTACCCAGGATCCCGTGCTTCTCCTTGAGAAGCAATTACAATTTCACAGGCTGGAATTAAAACTCCCGGCGGTATGCAGTGGAGACGCTGACTGCTGTCAAAGCGATTTCAAGCTGCTAATCTCTTGCTGGGGTATGAGCGAAAATCGAGTTCCTCCTCCTGGAAGCGGAGGTCCGACAACTTGCAAACTTGGGATCTCTGATACGTTTTAATTCGCACCGAGGTCAGTGGGCACGGCCTGCTCCCAGCAGAACGCGTGAGGGCCCTGGATCGGGGAAGATGCGTTTTTTTCGTAATGGTAGAGCTGAAGTTCAAGGGTTCTGGAGAGAGAGGAGAAGTGTTCAGGCTGGGAATGGAGAAAAAAAGGGGGGGCCCAGCTCCCGGATGAGCCAGATGGGGAGAGAAGGAAGTAGGGGACAGCTTCCGAGATGGACACGGGGCAGGTGCCCTTCACAGCGGCTCCCGGAAGGTCTTCTCACAGATCAGAGGGGACGGCCCCGCTGTGCAAGGAGGATCCTGGGAGGAGGGAGTTAAAACTGTTTCTGAGTAAGCTCTTCGTCCAGCTTGGGGCTTGAACTCACGACCCCGAGATCAAGCGTTGCCTCCTCCACCAAGTGAGCCAGCCAGGTGCCCCTGAGAGTTATAACTTTTTATAGAGCTTTGGTCGTTACCCTGGATTCAGATTTTGGCTTCTCTTACTCTGTTACCTTACACAGTGAAATTTAACCTCACAGACTCAACTTCCTTCTCTCCTTTAGGGCTCATAAAACCCTCCTCGCGGGGCTGGGAGGGGGCCAGGTGTGAAAAGTGCTCTTCACAGTGACCTACCCATCGTGGATGCTGAATATTAGCTGCCATCCGCCAACAAAAGGCTTTATCCGATCTGGAACCCTCATGGGTTCATGAGTTGATCACAGCCAAGAACCATGGGCAGAATTGTTTCCTTAGTAGTTTGCCCTCAGTCAGTTACTTTAGAAACTTACACTTGTCTATTTTATGTATTTATCTATTTATGTATCTATTTTTTTAAAGTTTATTTATCTGAGACACACACACACAGAGAGCACAAGCAGGTGGAACAGTAGAGGCAGAGGGACCCATGACCAGGAGATCGTGACCTGAGCCTAAGGCAGATGCTTAACTAACTGAGCCACACAGGTGCTTCTGTGTATCTATTCTATTTTATTTTTTAAAGATTTTATTTATTTATTTGACAGACAGAGATCACAAGGAGGCAGAGAGGCAGGCAGAGAGAGAGAGAGAGAGAAAGGAGGAAGCAGGCTCCCCGCTGAGCAGAGAGCCCGACGCGGGGCTCAATCCCAGGACCCCGAGATCATGATGCAAGCCGAAGGCAGAGGCCTTAACCCACTGAGCCACCCAGGCGCCCAGAATCTTCCAGCTATACGTGTAAAAATAAAGTCTTTACAATAAAAAAGTCAGTTAGGCATTGACTCCCGATTTCAGCTCAGGTCAGGGTCTCAGCCCAAGTGGGCTCTGTGCCCAGCGGGGAGTCCGCTTGAGAGTCCCTCCCTCCCTCTGCCCCTCCCCTTGTTCCTGCTCGCTCCTGCGCACGTGTTCTCTCTCAAACAAATAAATCTGAAAAAAAAAAAAGAAAAAAGTGTGAAATTCCGCTTAGCATTGCTTGATGAAGGCTGTGGACTGGGGCTTGCAGTGGTCAATTAAAAAACAAACAAAACAAAACAAAACAAAACAAAAAAACAAAACAAAATGAAAAAGAATCAATGGAAAGGCGTCAAGGCCAAAATACAGGGTCAGCCTTCCTCCCTGGGCTGCGTCCCCCACCGGCATACTTAGGGACCTGGCCAGTTTCAGTGAGGGTGCTTATTCTGTTTCCTGTAGCCTCACTCTTGAATTTGAAAATAGGGTAAGAAGTATCTGGTAGAGAAATTCATCATCCTCTCCGAGTGTGTTTTTCACTTTATTCCCTGGACTCTGATAGGAGCTTACAAGGGAAAACACATGAGTAAAGCTCATTTCCTTTGTTTCTGATGAAGAAATGTGCTGCCCATATGAATGAGGGTTGGTGGTCACGGAACAGCACCTGTTTCTCTCCTGAATTTCTCAGCAGGCGGGGCTTTGACTGCGCGGAGCTGGGGGATGGTTCACCCAGGCCTCTGCGTCCTCCCCCCTTCCCCAGTGCCCAGCTCTGGGGTCCAGGCAGGAGCACGGATGCTTCTCATTCATTTTCTCCTTGTTACTTTTGCTCTGGCCAATTTGGGGGAGGACAATTAGGAAGCAGGACTTACCAGATCCCACTGTGTGAGTTTATCAACCTCTAGTTTAATCTTTTGAAAGAATTCTTCCCACTGTTCCCTGCTCAGCACGAATCCACGCTGGGCACTACATTGGGAAAACTCTAATGAAATGATCATCTGCAGGCAAAAGTCCAAGGCTAGCTTGAGGCTTGCTACATCAGTGTTCCTGGGACAAAGGACGATTTGGAGGATGAGAAATTTAAATTTCTACTGCAAAATTTCTCTGTCTCTCTCACCACCTCCCCCCGCCCCGGTGTCACCTCTTGGATGCCCCAGCACCCCCCCGTGCCCTGGGTGACCCACCGAGGCCCACCCCTTGGAGAGCACCATCTGCTCATTCTCAGTAGTACTGTGTCCGCAGTCCGACCCCAAGGTGAGCCAGGAGGAGATAATCATGCAAACGGATCAAAGTGATTACAACATGGAATAAAAATTGTTTTCAGGATGAGAAGAAAAGATACTAAGATTGTCCTGCAAGAAGGTGTACAAAGACAAAGGAGTTACTGAGATTAAGTAGGAAGTGGAATGGAGCCCTTGGATTCATCTTCTACGTAGAATGATCACTTAACCATCAACTGGTGTATTGGGCCAGTGGTTTCAGTAAGTACAGAGGTAGAACACCTTTTATTTTTCAACTTTTTCTTTTTCTTTTTTTGGACTAATTTAGTGTCAAGACACTCTCCGGTCTTCGAGGAAGGCTTATTTGTATCAGGGAAGCCATTTATGCTGACAGTTATTTCTACCCTTACTCCACTATCGGACAGATCTAATTGTTAACCAGAATAAGGATGTCAACGATGATCCATAATGTATTAAAATTCAGTCTGAGTCTGTGGATTTAATTCAATTAAACCTCAACAAGAATTTTTCTGAAATAAGGACTCCAGACCGGAGTGAATATAATCACATGAAAAACTCCCCTCCGAGGAATCAAAGAAGCTCATGTCCGTAAAATGTTGTGCAGGCTTATAAAACGTAGTGTCCTGGAAATGTGAGGGGTCATTTGTTACATTTTCCCTTGATCACACATCCTTTCCGTTGGTCACGGAGAAAATGGCTAAATGTAGCAATACAGTTCGCTGATGTTTGCAGGAGGTCATGCCTGCGAAGGACCTGAACTTGCCCTCCAGGATCCCTACTCCTGATGGTCAGAATTCCACCTTGTATTTTTAAATTGAGGTGAAAGTCACATAACATAAAATTAACCATTTTAAAGAGTGTTTCGGTGGCATTTAGTCCATCCACAATACTACGCTGCCTCCACTTCTATTTCCAAAACGTCTTCATCCCAGAGACACAAAGTGCACCCATGGAAGAGTAACTCTTCATTCTCTCGCCCCACCCCCGCCCCGAGCCCCTGGTGACCTCTATTTGACCTTCTGTCTGTGCATTTGCCCATTCTACATGCCTCCAAGGAGTGCAGTGATGCACTATTTGTCCTTTTTGTGTCTGGCTTAGTTCACCTGGAATAATGATTGTCACATGTATCAGAACTGCATAATTGTTTATGGCTGAATAATGTATGTGTGTGTGTGTGTGTGTGTGCGCACGTGCACGCGCGTATGGCACACCTTGTGTATCCATTCATTCCATTTGTCTCATGGATATTCAGGCTGTTTCTCTCTTTTGGCTACTGTGAATAGTGCTACTGCGAACTCACATGTACACGTATTTGGTGGAGTCTGTTTTCGGTTCTTCGGGGTATGTACATAGCGTGGGATCGCTGGGTCGCATGGGAATTCTATGTTTAACTTTCTGAGGAGCCACCAAACTGTTTTCCTAGAAGTCCATCTTTGGCAACTCGTCCCGTTGGATTATGCATTCCTGTTTCCTTAGATGTCCAACAATTTACTATAAAAATCTCCAAACATATCCAGAGCTGCAACAAAGCCCGTGCATCTGCTACTTCAGTAGCCATCAACCGTGTGGCCATACCTGTTTCGTGTATTTCCCCACCCACTGACTCACTTTTACATATAATCAGGGCATTTTATTTATTTTATTATTTTTTATTAGAGAAAGAGAGAGGAAGGGATAGAAGAAGAGAGAGAATCTCAAGCAGGCTCCA
Organism: Taxidea taxus jeffersonii; assembly: GCA_003697995.1. Lineage (NCBI taxonomy): Eukaryota > Metazoa > Chordata > Mammalia > Carnivora > Mustelidae > Taxidea > Taxidea taxus. The sequence goes on from RCUC01165255.1 coordinate 30,165, forward strand.
CACCCAGCACAGAGCCCAACACGGGGCTCGATCCTGCAACTCCAAGATCATGACCTGAGCTAAAATCAAGAGTCGGTGCTCAACCGACTGCCCCACCCAGGAACCCCTGCCAGAGCATTTTAAAACACATACTAGACATCATGTAATTTACCCCCACGAAACTTACATAAACTACTGAAAATAGGGAACAGTATCTTCTTACATAACCACCGCAACAAAATTAACACTTATCTCTTAATATCAACCAATACACAGCCTATATTTACATTTCCCTCGTAGTCTTAAAATACTGCCTTGATTTTGGTTTGTTTGAATCAGAATCCAAACAAGATCCACTGCATTTGATTAGTTTATGTCTGAAGTGTTTGCTAAGTTGATTTTAATCACTTTCCTTTTTATCTGTGTCACTGACTTGCGAAAGAAACCAGGCTAGGTGTCTTACGGAATGTCCCTATTCAGAAATGGGCTGATTTCTTCCTTGTGGTATTGTTGACATCCTCTCTCAAAGTAAACCTATTTCTGCAGGAGTGTTGGTTGATTCCTATAAATGCCATTCTCAGGCGTTAATATCAAATGTAGGAATCACCTCATGTACTTATTTAAAAAAGATTTTATGTATTGATTTATTTATTAGGGAGAGAGCACAAGCAGGAAGAATGGCAAAGGGAGAGGGGGAAGCAGGCTCCCCGATGAGCAAGGAGCCCCATGGGGGACCCAATTCCCGGATCCTAGGATTATGATCTGATGCCGAAGGCAGACTTAACCAACTGAGTCACCCAGGGACCCCAACTCATCCACTATTTTTTTTTTAAGATTTTATTTATTTGTTTGATAGAGATACAAATAGGGAGAGAGGCAGGCAGAGAGAGAGGGGGAAGCAGGCTCCTTGCTGAGCAGAGAGCCCGATGTGGTGCTTGATCCCAGGACCTGAGCCGAAGGCAGAGGCTTTAACCCACTGAGCCACCCAGGCGCCCCCTACTTTTTTAAAGATAGAAATTCCTGGCCCTTGTGCCACGCACTCTTTCCCAACCTCCTGTTCACCCCTCCCCCTTGCAACCCAAGAGAGATTAAAGAAGTCTGGGCTGCAACCCAGAAATGTGTCCTTAGCAAGCTCCTCAGGCAATTTGGACACAGGTGGTCCTTAACTACAAGGTAGAAGCCACATCCTTATGGTGTTGGAGTTTTATCAGATCAGCTTTGCTCCACAATGAGAAAAACAGCTCTGTCCTACTGAAGAAGATCCCCAAACATGTCCTGGAGCCCAGTAGAGAAGACAAAAAGAGATTTCACCCTCTTCACAATCTGGCCGGCTTTGGCCAGCTTGGCCAGGAATCGTTCCGATGGTGCATTACGAGCCAGGGGCCTACCAACCCTGGGAGGAAGGCACTATGTGCAGCCCACACTTCAGGAATTAGGGGAGGGGGGTCATGTTCCAACTGCCTGAGAGTGGAGTACCTACGTGAATAATTTGGAATTCTTCTGGAATTATTTCTTCCCCATGTATTTATTTATTCAGTCATTTATTTATATCAGTTATGGGCTCATGGATACTTATTTTATTCTTGGGGCTATAATCCAGTACAATTTCATTTATTCTGTTGCTCAAAGCTTTGGCCATTAGGAGCTCTTCCCTTTGGTACCTAAGTGCCTTTGAAACATCCCCATCGGTGTGGCAGGGTTTTGTTTTGGGTTTCGTTTTGTTTTGAGCACTTCCTTACTTTCTGGCACTGTATGATGCTCTGGGATCATCTAGTATATTTCCTGCCCCAATTCTAGAATCAGTTGTTTCTCCAGGAAGCCCTGGTTCATTTGATTAGGGAATGGTTTTAGAAACCAAGACGTGGATGTGATGTGTGCTCATTGTTATGGGGGTGTCATGGCTTTTCAGCCCGCTCATTGATAAGAGCAAGGAAATGTGCGTGTCAGCCCGTAAATGTATAGGCATTTCTGTAATTATTTCTATATGTAGCCATCTGTATCTATATTTAGCTAAAAACTGTGAGTTCATTTCTGATGTCTTCAACTGTAAATTATTACCACGCATTCTATCCTCTCCTTGCGTATCTGTAAACTGTTGTTCCAACAGTGAGAAACCTGACTCCCACCATTTGCTGCCCATTAACTTAATTGATCTGTTCCAGATTACATCTATAGCATTACCACCTGAATCCCTGCAGAAAGCCACTTTATCAACCAGAGTACAGTTCTTTGGTAGAGTTCCCATAATCCTTAGTTTTACAGATTCTACTTATTTCCAAAGTTAAGTAGGTAGATACCTCTTAACTACTCCACTACCCCCTTCAATGATATTGTTTTATACAGTTAGGATACATTCAGATTCTTATGCCATATTTTGCATTTCTTCCTGGGATCCTCTGACCTCCAAATGATTTTTTAAAAATTTGCATACATTAAGGTTTTATTCTTTGTGCTATTTCTTTCTACAGGTTTGGGCGATGCATGATATCTTACATTCATTATTACAGTATCATATGAAGTACTTTTACTGACCAAAAAGAAAATCCCTGGGCTTCACCCATTCAGTCCTGTCCTCCATCTCCTGATTCCCTGACAACATTGATCTGTTTGCCATCTCTATGGTTTTGAATCTTCTGGGATGTTATATAGTTGGAATCGTATACTTTGTAGCCTCTTCAGACTGGCTTCTCTCACTTTGCAGTATGCATTTAGGATTCATCCATGTCTCTTTAGGTTTGCTAGCTCAACTATTTCTAATATTTTCCATTGTATGGATATACCACAGTTTTTTTTTAATCAATTTACTTATTATAGAACATCTTGGTTGCTTCCAGGTTTGGCAATCACATATAAAGCTGTTATAAACATTTGCATGGAGGTTTTAGCATGGATTTAAGTTTTCAGCTTATTTGGGTGAATACCAAGAAGCATAATTGCTGGAATGTATTATAAGAGTATGTTTGGTTTTTAAGAAACTGCCAAACTATCTTCTAAAGTGGCTACAGCATTTTGCAAATGAAAGTTCTTGTTACTGCTCATTCTCACCAGCAGTACGTATTATCAGGGTTTTCTGGTTTTTTTTTTTTTTTTGTGGTTTTGTGTGTGTGTGTGTGTGTGTGTGTGTGTGTTTAGAATTTAGGCATTCTAATAGTTATATAATGGCATCGTGTTCCTGCTCATATGTTACTTTTCTTCCTTCCTTCCTTCTATCTTTTTTTTTTTAAAGAAACAACACAGAATTGTTTCTTGTTTCATAGAGGACACCTTAGTTCATGAGTTCTAGAAACTGAATCAATATGAATGTGACCCCACACACACACACAAGCCCTCCTTCTCTCCCATCTCACACCCCCAAATAGCACCAAGGAAGACTCTCATCTGTAAGGAAAACTTACTATTGAAACTTATTATTAAACGGGTCTAGGCAGTGGCACGCATTTAATATAAAAATGTCTGAACACATTTTATTAGTAAATATCAGAATAACCAAAGGAAGGAAATAGTCCTAAATCACAGACCACACTAGACTCACGGGAGAACCAACCCCCCCCCCACCCCAGCGCCCACCATGGCTCCTTCAGCCCGTCTAGCAATTCCCATTATAACAGTCTCTTGTGCTGTGACGAACAACTAATCACAAAGAAAAGCTATCGGAAAACGTTGAGCCACTCTGCAGAGAGCCACTGTTCTCTCAGCCCTGCACAGTTTTCTCCAGTGTGTGTACCCTCTCAGCAGATACAGTACAGATCATTCTATCATCTGCACACTGTGTGAAACATAGGGCAAAGGAGAAGGAAACATGTAGAAGACAATGTCCATAAACAATAAGCGCCATCAACAAAAACATACATATCCAAACTAGGAAGTTCAGGAGATGCTCTCACAGCAAGCCATGATAGAAGGAACACCTCTGACCAGTTATCCTTCCCCTGGAAACCATGAAAGGGCTCTGGGAGCTTCTGGGCTCTACACTGGGATTTCTACTCCCAAGAAGTGGGTAGGTCGTTCCCAAAATGACATTTTACTTACCGTAGCTCTATAATTTCTTTAAATCATATTATGAATGTGAAACGTGAGTTTGAATAGGAGGCTTGTGGTCATGATTTCATTGGAAACTACAGTGAAAGCTTTGTGAAGACATGATTTCCGTAAGTGATGAGATATGGTGACAATAGAAATAATGAGTGTGGCACTTGGAATCGAGGGAGAAACTGTGTAAAGACAGGAGGATCTTGCGCCCAGATTTCTTCAGCACAGTGACCAAAACCTCAATTGTCTTTAAAGAAACAGAAGCTAGACATTGAAGGTGGTGCTTAGGGATGTGGCTCGTACAAGAGAGATGATTCCAGTCCCTAGGCTCATCATCGAAGAAAATGCTCTGGTTCTATAGGAAAAGATTCAAATGAATGGACATTTATAGATTTCAAAGTCATTTTTTGTATTCCTCAACTTTAACAACTAGCAACCAGAGCTGAGTGTGAGTAAGAACGCTGCTTCTGGGGCACCACCCGAGATAAACCCGATATAAGTACCCAACATTCCCTGCTCTCACACAACCCCATCAGTTGCCCACAATCTCCAGTATCCATTAAAATGGCTACACCAGGTTCCCACCTGGGCCTGGGATAGAAGCATGGGCTTCCCTGGCTTCCCAGGATACCCCGTAGGCCGTACCAATGTTATCATTGTGCTTGTTTCTGTCATCTTTGCATATGTCAGTGTGAAGTCGATCAGAAAGCACTGGAAAGGATGCTAAATCAACAGCTGCCTGACCACATTAGGTGCTACCTAATGTGCACCCTCATTCCTCACGAAAAGAAATGGTAGTCTGTGGATAGGTTATGTTAATCAGTGTGGGCAACGGATGCCTTATTTTGGACACTAATAGGTAGTGTTCTTGCCTGAGTGTTCGAAACTAGCAAGGGCACGTGTTCAGTGGTTTGGGGGAGTTTAACATCGTTGGTCAGCAAAGCAGCGTGGCGGCGCCTACCGTTGACCTTTGAACGAAGAGGGAGTCAGAGGGACTGACCTCCCACGTAGTTAAAAATTAGGCATAACTTTTTTTTTTAAGGTTCCATTTACTTATTTATTTTAGAGAGAGAGAGAGAGAATGTAGAGTGAACGAGCACAAGTGGGGGAAGGAGCAGGCGGAAAGGGAGCGAGAGGCTGAAGCAGACACCACACTGAGCACAGAACCCGATGCGGGGCTCGATCTCACAACCCTGAGATCCTGACCTGAGCCGAGATCAAGAGTCAGACGCTCAGCTGACTGAGCCCCCCAGGTGCCCCTGAAAATTGGGCATAATTTTTAAGACCCCACAGACGTACCTACTAATAGCCTGCTGCTGACCAGAAGCCCTGCTGATAAGTTAGCAGTAGATTCACACAGACTTGGGGTGTTACATATATTACAGATTGTATTTTTACAATAAAGTGAGTTAGAGAAAGAAAAATGTTATGTGTTATGAAGAAAGTCATAAGGAAGCGAAAACACATTTATAAAACCACTGCATCTGTTGAAAACAATCCATGCATAATCCCTTGTAGTTGTATCACATTGTGTATAAAATAGTTTCTGTAATCACGTGTGTATAAAATGATGTTATATTTGGAGTATTGTAACAAAACCACACTCAGTATTAGAAAGCTGTAGTGTTAATTGCCTAGCAACTATCCTTCTTTTCTTAATTTAGTCAATCGTTGCCTCATCCCAAATCACCCAAATAATTTTACTTAACAAACACTAATCTTATTTTTCATCTTCTGTGAATGAATGCAAGTATTTGAACTGATAAAAGCTTCTAAAGAGCTTTGGGGATAACTTTCAAATTACCAGCGGAGATTTGCTGTGAATTGCGATTCACTTCTTGGGGCAGAAAATTTATTTTGATAAGCTCTTAAGATTGATCAGATTCTCCAAAGTAAGTTTCCTTAGACACAGTATTTGCATTTTATATCTGTGTAGAAAAAGACTTAGGTTGGCATTTGCTATTACTGTCCAAGTGTGGATTTTTTGAGAGGAGAATTATCTGTGAGATCTCTTAATTTATTTAAAGGTAATTCTTCTACCTGCTTCCTACAAGGATCTGAGGTTCTTGGGTCCACCTGTCCTTCCAGGCATTTACAAAATAACGGATTTACTTCTCTTCTTTGTCAACTTTTTCCTAAGAGGTTTCAATATCAGCACATTTCTAATGTCATGAGCCACAAAACATTAATGAAGCTAAAACAAGTCTGTAAGTTCACTGCCCGTTCCCAGGGGCAAAGCACAGGAGGGTGAGACCCAGGCTCGCTCTGTCCCTCACTGTCATTCAGGAAGTCACACCAGGACTGTCCCCCTTTCCCCACAGTCTCAGCCACTCCCTTCTCCCTACACTGTCACTTACTATAACTGGTCATCTTGTTGTCAGAAAGGATTAGAGAGAAAGGACTGGAGGTAAGGAAGGGGGAAAGGAAACTGCTAGAAAATAGGGGAGAAATTCCAATTTATTATCTAATTTCAACAATTGCCTTTAAAAAAAAAGAATTTATTTATTTGACAGACAGAGAGTGAGAGAAGGAGAGAGAGCACAAGCAGGGGGAGCAGTAGGGGTAGAGGGGGAAGCAGGCTCCATGCTGAGCAGGGAGCCCAATGCGGGACTCGATCCCAGGACCCTGAGATCATGACCTGAGCCAAAGGCAGAGGCTTAACCCACCAAGGCAGACTTGGTGGCTGGGGCACTCAGGCGCCCCAACAATTGCTTTTGATAGTTTTTTGAAGCATTTGAAATGACACATGGCAAGAATAGCAGAGTATCTTAATGTCTCAATCCTTGTCATGGACTAAAACCAACACTTACAATACTACTCCAGAGGACATGCATTGTTCTTCATCAAAGGAAGGAGGGAAGAGACCAATATAGGCTTTTTCATTTTTCTAGGCACAAGAGCCAGCATTTTACATGAGTCATCTCACCAAACATAATTAATAGTCTTTAAAGTTATCAAAATGTGGAAATAGTTTGCTCTGCAGAGTTGAGACAGGACCTGCTGATAGTTAGACAAAGAAAACTACAGATGGCCGTATTTTCTTGAAGGAAGTCCATGAGTGGGGGTAGCAATGGTTGCAGGAGCTCCCACTCCCTCAAGAGGCCAGGTCAGGTCAGGTGCAGGGGAGACAGTGTTGCCTGGTGGTTAAGGATGCTGCCCTGTGGCTGAAGCTTCCCTTGACCTTGAATCCAACTCCATTGTTTGCTGCCAGCCCAACCTAGGGTGCAGGTGTGTCCCTCTCAACCACTCTTTCCTGTCTGTACAGTGGGGATGGTTGTCACCTTATTCTTAGCACACCTGTGAGAGCAGATGATGATGACGCATCCCAAGCACTTAGCACAGGGCTTGGCATACAGTAGGTGCTCAATAAAGCCCCCTGTGTAGTCCCTGCCGAAGGAAGCTGGCTTCTGCGTGGAGACCGAGGCAGAGCCCATTCCCACTGATGCAGGGGCTCTTCTCACCTCCCAGGACAGCAGTCCCGGGGCCCCAGACAGGTGCCCAGAGTCCCACATTCTCCCCTCTGGTCGCTGTGTGGGTTGGTCAGCTGGTGAGATGCTTGATAAAGGTTGGAGGGGAAACCTAGGAATGGTGAGGAGTTGAACTCCTCAATGAATCATACTATTTCCAAAGAGCCCACATTTAAAATGCCCCATATGTCATAAATCATGTTATACACAATCTGTGTTACAAGACTGCCTGAAGCCCACTTCACGACCTAGTGGCTAGCACAAGAAGTTGTTTACAAACTGTTCTTCATTAAAATGTCCCCCAAGGAAGGGTTCCTATCCCTCTCTGGACATATCATTTCTCCTTCCTTTCTTCCGTTTAATGATATTTCTTACATGCTAAGCTCTGCTGAGTAATGGGGCCGTGAGATGAAAGTGGCACAGCCTTATCCACAAGCCGCCAACAGTGTTCAGTGGGAAAGAAACCCGTATAAACAATGAGAAGAGAAGAGGGGAGGGGAGAGGAGGGAAGAGAGAAGGGAAGAGGAGGGAAACCCATGTAAACATACCCGGGGGGGGTGGGGGGAGGATAAAAGAGTGTTCTGAGTTTGAAATGCTAGAAAAACAATACTTTTACTTTGTTTTAGATACATACATACATATATATAAACATATTCTAGAAAAGGGCTATATGCATGTATGTGATATAATTATGTGTAAATATATAAATACATACATAAACACATAGTTCACATGTGTATTTCATTTTATATATACATATGTGAAGAGCTTTCCAGAGCGTTCCAGAATCTCCTCACTCTGTGACTTCTGCTTACATCTCCCTGGTCGGAGATCCGTCACAGGTGTGGGGCTGTGCTCAAGAAGCTAGGGAATGTCGTGTTTCCAGCTGGACGCGTTGTCGCGGGAACAGACATTGTCTCTTGCACAGACAGCAAATGCGGGCAGTGTGCTCGCTGCAGGTCACCGAATCGCCAAGGAGGCTTCTCTCCACTTTGCAGTGCGCCCTCCCACGGGGGTGTCTAGTTCTGCGCCATCTCCTTCCTCCTCCTTTGACCCCATAGTCAGGGCTCCCACCTGGGGAAGGGCTCTGAGCAGGAGCATCTCCCAGGACACTGGGAGCGAGGCCAGGTCACGGGCCAGACCGCTCACATCAGAACCTCCCGCCCGCATGGGTTCAACCTTGGCTGCACAGCGGGGCCACCTGAGAGGTTGTGGGCACCGTGGACACGCGACGCCAGCGCCAGGGAAACTCAGCTCAGCGGGCCCTCGTGCGGCCTGCATGCTGGGAGTTTCGCAAGCGCCCCAGGTGATTCCAGTGTGAGGCCAGGACGGAGAAAACCACCGAATTCAGGCAGCTTCCTGTGTCTGGGGGAAGCTCCCGCTGGTTGGTGCGCGGCTGGGAGCCGCTGTGGGCTGTCTTGTCTGTGTTTTGTTTTTTGTTTTTTCTTTCTTTTTAGAGATTTTATTTATTTATTTGACAGCGAGAGACAGCAAGAGAAGGGACGCAAGCAGGGGGAGCCGGAGCAGGAGAGGGAGAAGCAGACTCTTCGCTGAGCCGGGACCCAAGAGCCGAGCAAGTCCCAGGACCCCAGGGTCATGACCCGAGCCAAAGGCGGACGCTTCACGGACTGGGCCACCCAGGCACCCCCGCCTTGCCTGTTCTTAACAGCTGGAACTTTGGAGTCCTTATCACTTGGGCCTGTAGACGACCACAGACAAGAAGCTGCTCAGAGACGGGAACTACCTCCATCTCTGTGGGCTTGAAAAACACCGGTAATTGACATCCAGATTGTGAAGGGCTAGTAAGCGATTTTCTGTCCTTGGACATTTTTACAGCTTCCAGCCCTGTTCATCCAACAGGTGGGTGAGATGGCACCTTTTAACTGTGGGGAGTGGGGCGTGAGGGGGCTTGGCTAGGAGGGAGCAGCCCTTCAGGGTTTGATCGGTCTCCTTCCTGGGGCTGGCCTGTGAGCGGTTCATACTCTTGTGCGGGGATTTTCTCAGTGAAAATTTCTCAGTGCATCCTTGGCTGTGTTCATGCTATCCTGCTTATTCTGGAAGGGTGAAGAGCGTGTGTTGTGTTCTTGATCTGCCTGCTTTGAATTTAAAAAGAGGTCAGAACCAGTATGAGATTATTTCTTCCACTCATTTATAATTAATAGCAATTAATAATTTAACATGATTGCTTCATTTATGTTTGAACTGGATGGTCTCACCTATGGCAGAATATGTCATTTCAGAGGACTTGTTAGGGATTTTTAAAATGCTTTTAAAGCATTTCCAGAGCTCAGCCATTGACCCAGAAGCTTGCTTACGGATAGGCTAAGCTTAGGGCACTTTGGGAAACACAATGAGTTTTATGGCAAGGACGAAAGGGATAAGACTGGAGACTCACTGATAATCACTGTGAAAGGAAGTTCTGAAATTGAGAAACCAGATCTGGCCGTCAGAGTCCAGGGGAACCAAATGCAAGGAAGGAGTTTTCTGGATAATCCCCCACTTGTCACTCGGGCACGTTCTGTATCCTCTGGTCTTTCTTGGAAGTCATCCAGAGGCTTTGGAGATCGGAACATTCAAAGGAGTTCGTTATAATAATAGGTCCCATGTACTAAGCACGGTGTTGTAACAGGTGCTGTTCTCGGCCCTTGGTGCACGTTATCGTACGTCATCCTTACAACAACCCATTTTCAGAAAGGTAATTGAGGCCCGGAGAGGTAAACTGACTTGACTGAGTCATACAGCTAATAAGTGACAGACCTAGGACATGAAACCGGGTCTCACCCTAGGGGTGCCTTTAACTGCATTCTTTCTTTGAAGAAAGAGGAGGAGGAGGATGGAAAAGGGAAGGAGGAGGAGAAGAAATCTGAGATAGTGTTGCAGAAACGCTCAACCATCCGTGCCTCATGTTTCAAAATATTTTTTAAATATTTATTTATTTGACAAAGAGAGAGCGTGCGGGGGGAGGGGCAGAGGGAGAGGATCTCAGGCAGACCCCCTGATGAGCGTAGAGCCGGACACGGGGCTCCATCGCAGGACCCTGAGATCATGACCTGAGCCAAAATCAGGAGTAGGATGCTTAACTGACAGAGCCACCCAGGCGCCCCTGTTTCAGAATATCCTTATATGATAACTCCACCTCGCCCTGATGTCTAGATACAGGGCGTCACTTCATCAGCCACAATGAGACAGGGGCATCGTAACAGCCCTCGCCAGGTCGGAAGCGAATGCGTGAGTGTGGCTTCCATGCAGTCCCTCAGCTACAAGGGGAGAGCTGGGGGGGGGGGCAGCGCAGAGCAGATGATCTCGACCCTGGGTCACCCCAGGTGCTCAGCCTTCACAGTGATGACTAAGCCATCAGGAGTGCCTAGAAGCTCAGAGTTGTTTTTTTGAGAAAAATAGCTTCTCTTTGTGTCATTGTAGAACCTCCTGATCTTGGTGGAATGAGCAAAGGCAGCTGAGATCTGGAAAAGTGATAAATGTGGCCTCCTCCTCTCTCTTCATGGTTTCTCCCTTCTGACTCCCTGAATTTACATTCATGGGAATGGATTTAGTGCCTTCTGTATGTCTAACGTTATCTTGGGCATTGTGCATATCCTGACCGTAATTTCCAAACCAGAAATTGATTCTAAGTGTATTTCTATTAAAAAAAAA
>RCUC01165256.1:0-75951 GCA_003697995.1 Taxidea taxus jeffersonii
GGTGACTAGAACAGGGTCACCCATTTAATTTTGGGAGTATTTTGGTCTCTTAGAAGAAATTATATATATATTATAAATATATATATATTAATTTTTTTATATGTTTCCTTTTTTTAAGTTTCTTTTTTTTTTTTAATTTCTTTTAACTGCCTTTCCTCCCCCCATGATTTGGAGTCTCTTCTGATTGGGTTAAAGCACATTTTCCTGTGGTCTTTCCCACCCTTTTAGTATTTTAATTGCTCTGTCATATATTCTTACCTGGACAAAATGACAAGGCGAAAAAACTCACCATAAAAAAAAAAAAAAAAAAAGAACAAGAAGCAGTACTGAAGGCTAGGGACTTAATCAATACGGACATTGGTAATATGTCAGACCTAGAGTTCAGAATCATGATTCTCAAAGTTCTAGACAGGCTCAAAAAAGGCATGGAAGATATTAGAGAAACTCTGTCCAGAGAAATAAAAGGCCTTTCTGGAGAAAAAAAAGAAATACAATCTAACCAAGTTGAAATCAAAAGAATTATGAATGAGGCGCAATCGAGAATGGAGGCTCTTACTGCTAGGATAAATGAGGCAGAGGAACAAATTAGTGATATAGAAGACCAAATGACAGAGAATAAAGAATCTGAGCAAAAGAGAAGCAAATAACAACTGGACCACGTGGGGAGAATTTGAGAGATAAGTGACACCATAAGACAAAACAACATTAGAATAATTGGGATTCCAGAAGAAGGATAGAGGGGAGCAGAAGGTATATTGGAGAGAATTATTGTAGAGAATTTCCCTAATATGGCAAAGGAAACAAGCATCAAAATCCAGGAGGTGCAAAGAATCCCCCTCAAAATCAATAAGAATAGGTCCATACCCTGTCATTTAATAGTAAAATTTACAAGTCTTAGTGACAAAGAGAAAATCCTGAAAGATACAAGACAAGAAGTCTGTAACACACAATGGTGAAAATATTAGATTGGCAGCAGACTTATCCACAGAGACCTGGCAGGCCAGAAATAACTGGCAAGATATATTCAGAGCACTAAACGAGAAAAACATGCAGGCAAGAATACTATATCCAGCTAGGCTATCATTGAAAATAGAAGGAGAGATAAAAAGCTTCCAGGAAAACAAAAAATAAAGAATTTATAAACACCAAATGAGCTCTAGAGGAAATATTGAAAGGGGTCCTCTAAGCAAAGAGAGACCCTAAAAGTAGTAGATCAGAAAGGAACAGAGACATTATATAGTAACAGTCACCTTACAGGCAATACAATGGCACTAAATTCATATCTCTCAATAGTTACCCTGAATGTAAATGGGCTAAATGCCCCAATCAAAAGACAGAGGGTATCAGAATGGATAAAAAAAGAAAACCCATCAATATGCTAACTACAACAAACTCATATTAGACCCAAAAACACCTCAAGACTTAAAGTGAGGGGGTGGAAAACAAGTTATCATGTTACTGGACATCAAAATAAAGCTGGGTTGGCAATGCTTGTATCAGATCAGTTCGATTTTAAGCAAAAGAGTATAATAAGAGATGAGGAAGCACACCATATCATACTCAAAGGGTCTGTCCAACAAGAGATCTAAGAATTTTATATATCTATGCCCCTCACATGGGAGCAGCCAAGTATATAAGCCAATTAATAACAAAATCGAAGAAACATATCAACAATAATACATTAGTAGTAGGGGAATTTAACACTCCACTCCCTGAAATGGGCAGATCATCCAAGGAAAAGATCAACAAGGAAATAAAGGTCTTAAATGACACACTGGACCAGATGGACATCACAGATATATTCAGAACATCCCAAAGCAACGGAATACACATTCTTCTTTAGTGAACAGGGAACATTCTCCAGAATAGATCACATCCTGGGTCATAAATCAGGTCTCAACTGGTATCAAAAGATTGGGATCATTCCATGCATATTTTCAGACCACAATGCTCTGAAGCTTGAACTCAATCACAAGAGGAACTTTGGAAAGAACCCAAATACATGGAGACGAAACAGCATCCTTCTGAAGAATGAATGGGTCAACAGGAAATTAAAGAAGAATTGAAAAAAATCATGGAAACAAATGATAATGAAAACACAACGGTTCAAAATCTGCGGGAAACAGCAAAGGTAGTCCTGAGAGGAAAATATATAGCGATACAAGTCTTTCTCAAGAAACAAGAAAGGTCGCAAATACCCAACTAACCCTACAGCTAAAGGTGCTGGAGAAAGAACAACAAAGAAAACCTAAACCCAGCAGGAGAAGAGAACTAATAAAGATCAGAGCAGATATCAATGAAATGGAAACCAAAAAAAACAATGGAACAAATCAACAAAACTAGGAGCTAGTTCTTTGAAAAAATTAATAACATTGATAAAACCCTGGCCAGACTTATCCAAAAGAAAAGAGAAAGGACCAAAATAAATTTAATAAATTTAAAGAGGAGAGATCATAACCAACACCAAAGAAATACAAACAATCATAAGAACATATTATGAGCAATTTCAAGCCAACAAATCTGACAATCTGGAAGAAATGGGTGCATTCCTACATACATATAAACTACCACAACGGAACCAGGAAGAAATTAAAAACCTGAACAGACCCATAACCAGTAAGGAGATTGAAATGGTCATCAAAAATCTCCAAACAAGTGCCCAGGGCCAGACTGCTTCCCAGGGGAATCCTACCAAACATTTCAAGAAGAATTAATTCCTATTCTCCTGAAACTGTTCCACAAAATAGAAATGGAAGGAAAACTTCCAAACTCACTTTATGAGGCCAGCATCACCTTGATCCCAAAACCAGACAAGGATCTCATCAAAAAAGAGAATTACAGACCAATATCCTTGATGAACACAGATGCGAAAATTCTCACCAAAATACTAGCCAATAGGATCCAACAGTACATTAAAAGGATTATTCACCACGACCAAGTGGGATTTATTCCTGGACTGCAAGTTTGGTTCAACATCCACAAATCAATCAGTGTTATACAATACATTAATAAAAGAAAGAACAAGAACCATATAATTCTCTCAATAGATGCTGAAAAGCATTTGATAAAGTAAAGCATCCCTTCCTGATCAAAACTCTTCAAAGTGTAGGGATAGAAGGCACATAACTCAATATCATCAGAGCCATTTATGAAAAACCTACCACAAATATCATTCTCAATGGAGAAAAACTGAGAGCTTTTCCGCTAAGGTCAGGAACACAGCAGGGATGTCCATTCTCACCACTGCTATTCAGCATAGTACTAGAAGTCCTAGCCTCAGCAATCAGACAACAAAAAGAAATCAAAGGCACCCAAATCAGCAAAGAAGAAGTCAAACTATCACTCTTTGCAGGTGATATGATACTATATGTGGAAAACCCAAAGGACTCCACTCCAAAACTGCTAGAACTTGTCCAGGAATTCAGTAAAGTGCCAGGATATGAAATCAATGCACAGAAATCAGTTGCATTTATTTACACCAACAACAAGACAGAAGAAAGAGAAATTAAAGAGTCAATCCCATTTACAATTGCACCCAAAACCATAAGATACCTAGAAATAAAGGTAACCAAAGAGGCATATAATCTCTACTCAGAAAACTATAAAGTACTCATGAAAGAAATTGAGGAAGATGCAAAGAAATGGAAAAATATTTCATGCTCGTGGATTGGAAGAAGAAATATTGTCAAAACGCCTATGCTACCTAAAGCAATCTACATATTTAATACAATCCCTATCAAAATCCCATCCATTTTCTTCAAAGAAATGGAACAAATAATCCTAAAATTTATATGGAACCAGAAAAGACCTTGAATAGCCAGAGGAATATTGAGAAAGAAAGCCACAGTTGGTGGCATGACAATTCCAGACTTTAAGCTCTATTACAAAGCTGTCATCACCAAGACAGTATCGCACTGGCACAAAAACAGACACATAGATCAGTGGAACAGAATAGAGAGGCCAGAAATAGACCCTCAACTCTGTGGTCAACTAATCTTTGACAAAGCAGGAAAGAATGTCCAATGGAAAAACGTCAGTTTCTTCAACAAATGGTGTTGGGAAAATTGGACAGCCACATGCAGAAAAATGAAACTGGGCCATTTCCTTACACCACACATGAAAATAGACTCACAAATGGATGAAGGACCTCAATGTGAGAAAGGAATCCATCAAAATCCTTGAGGAGAACATAGGCAGCAACCTCTTCCAAATCAGCCTCAGCAACTTCTTCCTAGGAACGTTGCCAAAGTCAAGGGAAGCAAGGGCAAAATTGAACTATTAGGACTTCACCAAGATCAAAACTTTTGCACAGCAAAGGAAACAGTCAACAAAACCAAAAGACAACTGACAGAATGGGAGAAGATATTTGCAAACGACATATCAGATAAAGGGCTAGTATCCAAAATCTATAAGGAGCTTAGCAAACTCAACATCCAAAGAACAAATGATCCAATCAAGAAATGGGCAGAGGACTTGAACTGACATTTCTGCAAAGAGGACATCCAGATGGCCAACAGACACATGAAAAAGTGCTCCACATCACTGGGCATCAGGGAAATACAAATCAAAACCACAATGAGATACCACCTCACACCAGTCAGAATGGCTAAAATGAACAAGTCAAGAAATGACAGATGCTGGCGAGGATGTGGTGAAAGGGGAACCCTCCTACACTGTTGGTGGGAATGCAAGCTGGTGCAACCACTCTGGAAAACAGCATGGAGGTTCCTCAAAAAGTTGAAAATAGAGCTACCTTATGACCCAGCAATTGCACTACTGGGTATTTACATTAAAGATAGAAACATAGTGGTCCAAAGGGGCACGTACACCTGAATATTTATAGCAGCAATGTCCACAATAGCCAAAATATGGAAAGAACCTAGATGTCCATCAGCAGATAAATGGATAAAGAAGAGGTGGTATGTATATATAATGTAATACTATGCAGCCCTCAAAAGAAATAAAATCCCGCTATTTGCGATGATGTGGATAGAACTGGAGGGTATTATGCTTAGCGAAATAAGTCAACCATTGAAAGACAACTATTGTATGATCTCCCTGATATGTGGAAGTGGAGATGCAACGTGGGGTGTTTGGGGGATAGGATAAGTATAAATGAAACAAGATGGGATCAGGAGGGAGACAAACCATAAGTGACTCTTAATGTCACAAAACAAACTGAGGGGGGCCAGGGAGAGGGAGGGAAGGAGAGGGTGGTGAAGGTATGGATATTGGGGAGGGTATGTACTATGGTGAGTGCTGTGAAGTGTATAAACCTGGCGATTCACAGACCTGTAATGCTGGGGCTAATAATACATTATATGTTTATAAAAAAATTAAAAATGTTTAAAAAAAGTATATGGGCTTCCTTTAAGTCCTATATAAAATATAAGGATACAGAAACACTTCAAGTAAAGATATTTAAAAAGATATTCCCTGTAATCACCAACTAAAAGAAACTAGGCTTAATCTTGCCTAGTATCACATAAAGTAAGTTTCAAGGCAAAAACATCACCAGATATAGAGAGGGAAATTTCATAATAAAAAATAACATGCAAGGGACACCTGGGTGGCTCAGTTGGTTGAGCGGCTGCCTTCGGCTCGGGTCATGATCCCAGCGTCCTGGGATCGAGTCCCACTTCGGGCTCCTTGCTTGGCAGGGAGCCTGCTCCTCCCTCTGCCTCTGCCTGCCTCTCTGTCTGCCTGTGCTCGCTCTCTCTCTAAATAATAAATAAATAAAATATTTTTTAAAAAATTAAAAAAAAAACGTGCAAGATAGGTAAAAAAAAAAAAATTCTAGATTTTAAATACAGAACAAAATACATGGATCCAAAGCTATCAGAACCACAAAGAGAAGTAGATAAGCCACAGTGATAGATTTTATTACAATTTTCATAGTAACTGAAATAATAAGGAAGTCAAAAATTAAAAATCAAAATACTTAAAAGAATTGAAAGACATAATTTAAAACCTTGATCTAATCAACAAAGAAAAGGAATGAACAGCTATTATATACTACATATTCCTTTAGTGCATATGGAACAACCTACCAAAATTGACCATTGAGGCATAGCGGTGTTTTATTTTGATCTGGATTTCTTGATCTGTCAAGCCCCACGTTGGCTCCCTGCTCAGTGGGGAGCCTCTTCTCCCTCTTCTTCTGCCCCTCCCCCTGCTCATGCTCTGTCTCTCTCAGATAAATAAAATATTTTTAAAAATTTGTATAAAAATGTAATTTGACATTCTGGGAGTGTGCTAATCATGTGCTTGTGTGGTGAGAAGGAGTAAATTTTTGCATCTAATTTATCTTCACATTGATTTTCACAAAATCTCCAGTTTGGATTACTATACACTTGCCTTGCTAAGTTCCAAATGCCCCAAATTCAGGAAACTTTCTGAGTTAGTAGAATTGTTTAGCTTCTTGTTCAGTTGTTCCTTTGTAGTAAATCAAGTCAATTTCCCTGTTCTATAAAATCAGTTGCCAGTAATCTATATGCATTCTATATTTCATTTTGAAAACCTTCCCACCCACTTACCTGTCACTGTGAGTCTATACTTGCATTATTATTAATACTTGAAAAAATTCATTTATTCAACCTGAGTTCTATGTTTTGATTTGCATATTTTTTCTTCCTCTTTTCTCTCAGATTTGAAGTATTTTAAAAAATATCTCCCTATTAACCATTCTTATGTCTTCATGGAGAAGTGTCTGTTCATGTCTTCTGCCCATTTTTTGACATGATTATCTGTTTTGTGTGTGTTGAGTTTGAGTTCTTTATAGATACTGGATACCAGCCCCTTGTCCCTATAGTCATTTGCAAATATCTTCTCCCATTCCGTGGGTTGCCTCTTTGTTTTGTTGACTGTTTCCTTTGCTGTGCAGAAGCTTTTGATCTTAATGAAGTCCCAAAAGTTCATTTTCACTTTTGTTTCCTTTACCTTTGGAGACATATCTTGAAAGAAGTTGATGTGATCGGTTCAAAGAGGTTACTGCCTGTGTTCCCCTCTAGGATTCTGATGGATTCCTGCCCATGTTGAGGTCTTTTATCCATTTCGAGTTGATCTTTGTGTATGGTGTAGGAGAATGGTCAAGTTTTATTCTATACATAGCTGTTCAATTTTCCCAGCATCATTTATTGAAGAGATTGTCTTTTTTCCACTGTATATTTTTTCCTGCTTTGTCAAAAATTATTTGACCATAAAGTTGAGGATCCATATCTGGGCTCTCTACTCTGTTCCACTGGTCTATGTGTCTGTTTTGGTGCCAGTACCATGCTGTCTTGGTGATCACAGCTTTGTAGTAAATCTTGAAATCAGGCAACGTGATGTCCCCAGTTTTGTTTTTCTTTTTCAACATTTCCTTAGCAATTAGAGGGCTCTTCTGATTCCATACAAGTTTTAGGATTGTTTGCTCCAGCTCTTTGAAAATGCCAATGGAATTTTGATCGGAATGGCATTGGAAGTATAGATTGCTCTATGCAGTATAGACATTTTAACAATGTTTAGTCTTACGATCCATGAGTATGGAATGGTCTTCCATCTTTTTGTGTCTTCTTCAATTTCTTTCATGAATGTTCTGTAATTCCTTGAGTACAGATCCTTTATCTCTTTAGTTAGGTTTATTCCCAGGTATTGTATGGTTCTTGGTGCTATAGTAAATGGAATCGATTCTCTAATTTCCCTTTCTGTGTTTTCATTTTTTGTGTATAAGAAAGCAACTAATTTCTGTACATTGATTTTATATCCTGCCACATTACTGAATTGCTGTATGAGTTTTAGTAGTTTGGGGGTAGAGTCTTTTGGGTTTTCCATATAAAGTATCATGTCATCTGCAAAGAGAGAGAGTTTGACTTCTTCATTGCCAATTTGAATACCTTTTATTTCTCTTTGTTTCCTGATTGCTGTTGCTAGGACTTCTAATACTATGTTGAACAAGAGTGGTGAGAGTAAGCATCCTTGTCATGTTCCTGATCTCAAAGAGAAGGCTGTCAGCTTTTCGCCATTGAGGATGATGTTCACTGTGGATTTCTCATAGGTAGATTTTATGAAGTTGAGGAATGTTCCCTCTCTATACTTTGAAGCATTTTAATCAGGAATGGATGCTGCATCTTGTTGAATGCTTTTTCTTCATCAATTGAGAGAACCATGTGGTTCTTCTCTCTTCTCTTATCGATTTGTTCTATCACACTGATTGATTTGTGAACACTGAACCACCCTTGCATCCTATGGATAAATTCCACCTGGTCATGATGGATAATCTTTTTAATGTACTATTGGATTCTATTAGCTAGGATCTTGTTGAGAATCTAAGCAACCATATTCATCAGGGATATTGGTCTGAAATTCTCCTTTTTGGTGGGTTCTTTGCTGGTTTTGGGATCAGGGTAATGCTGGCTTCATAAAAAGAGTCTGGAAGTTTTCCTTCTGCTTCAATTTTTTGAAACAGCTTCAGGAGAATAGACACTCTCCAATGAAAACATAAAAATGGATAATAGACACATGAAAAAATGTTCATCATCACTAGCCATCAGGGAGATTCTAATCAAAACCACATTGAGATACTACCTTAAACCAGTTAGAATGGCCAAAATTAACAAGACACTAAACAACATGTGTTGGAGAGGATGTGGAGAAAGGGGAACCATCTTAACACTGTTAGTGGGAATGTAAGTTGGTCCAGCTACTTTGGAAAACAGTGTGGAGGTTCCTTAAGAAATTAAATATAGAGCTACCCTATGGCCCTGCAATTGCACTACTGGGTATTTACCCCAAAGATACAGATGTAGTGAAACGATGGTCCATCTTGTACCCCAATGTTCATAGCATCAAAGGCCACAGTCACCAAACTGTGGAAAGAATCAAGATGCCCTTCAACAGATGAATGGATAAAGAAGATATGGTCCATATATACAATGAAATATTATGCCTCCATCAGAAAGGATGAATACCCAACTTTTGTATCAACCTGGACAGGACTGGAAGAGATTATGTTGAGTGAAATAAGTCAAGCAGAGAGAGCCAATTATCAATTGGTTTTGTTTATTTGTGGAGCATAATGGAGAGGAGAAGGAAGTTGGGGAAAATTAGAGAGAGAGACAGACCATGAGAGACTGTGAACTCTGAGAAACAATCTGAGGGTTTTGGAGTGGAAGGGAGTGGAAGGCTGGATGAGCTTGGTGGTGGGTATTATGGAGGGCACATATTGCATGGAGCACTGGGTGTGGTGCATAAACAATGAATTTTGGAACACTGAAAAGAAATTAAAAATAAATAAATCAATAAGAAAAAAAATAATTGCATATTCTTCAGTTTATCCCCCCCATAAAAAAAGAATATAGAGATTGACGTACAGGAAATGTACTGAACAGCTCATACAAAATTCATAAGTCAAAACAGAGTTCTGAATGTCGCTTATCAGCCCAAGAAAAAATTCTGAGAAATTTATTCAATAAGGAATATATAAAGTATTATATTTGTGATGGACTCAAAAAAAATTTCCCTATTTGTTTTGGAGTTACAAATGGTACTTTTACTCTACAAGTAAAATGTAAACATATATAGTTTACAGAGTCAAAAGTTATTCAAAATGACTTTATCTTCAAATAAAGAATTTAGCAGACTTAATTATCCATTCAATCCCTTCTGTTGTCATTTTTAATAATAATCATTAATTGTATCCACATTTTAATGTAGATATTATTGGCAATGTTAGACATTAACACAGTTGAAATATTATTGGCAATGTTAGAGATTCACAAAGCTGAATTTTCCTATTGTATACATATATATATATTAACTACAAGTCTCTATTTTGGTTATTCTGGTTT
This sequence comes from Taxidea taxus jeffersonii, assembly GCA_003697995.1. Lineage (NCBI taxonomy): Eukaryota > Metazoa > Chordata > Mammalia > Carnivora > Mustelidae > Taxidea > Taxidea taxus. The sequence continues at coordinate 9,828 of RCUC01165256.1, forward strand.
CTCTCCTCAAATTCAACAAATATTTTCAGTGTTTTAAATGTCTTCTTATAAAATCATTTATATATGTTGGCTTATTGAACATTAAAAAAAAATAAGAGACAAACCACAAGAAACTGTGGACTCTGAGAAGTAAACTGAGAGTTTTAGATGGGAGGGGTGGTGGGGAGATGGGTTGGCCTGGTGATGGGTATTAAGGAGTAAACCTATGGCATGGAGCATTGGGTATTATACATAAACAATGAATCATGGAACACTACATCAAAAACTAATGACGTACTGTGTGGCAATTAACATAAGATAATTTTTTTAAAAAGTTAAAGGAGACAGACACACACACACACACAAAAGGAAGAAAAAGAAAAGCATTTATATATAAACAAGAAATTATGTGTATTTATACTTTTTCCCAGTGAACATTGTGCACTATCCTTTAGTTGATGTTTCATATGCTTGTGTATCTTTGAAACCATTCATAACCTGTACATGAAGAGCACAACCATTTGTTTTCATCTACTTAATATTCCATTGTGTTGACTCTGGTATATTGCAGGTTATGGGAATTTATTTACCAGTTGCTACTTGATGAATACTTAGCTTGCCTCCATTTTCTGTTTTCTTGTTAACTTCGATGTGAATAATCTTGTATCTATGTTGACTTGTCTACATGTAAATATGTTTGTATGTTAATTTTTTAAGTTTTTATTTAAATTCCAGGTAGTTATCATACAGTGGAGTATCAGTTTCAAGTGTACAACACAGTAACCCAGCATTACCATACATCAGCCTGTGCTCATCACAAGTGCACTCCTTAATCCCCATCACCTATTCCACCCATTTCCCCACCCACCTTCCACCCTCATCTCCTCCCGTAGCCATCAGTTGGTTCTCTATAGTGAAGAGCCTGTTCCTTGGTTTGTATCTTTTTTTCCCCAAGACTGTTTTGTTTCTTAAATTCCACATATGGGAAATACATAGTGAACTCATATGATATTTGTCTTCCTCTGACTGACTTATTTTTAGAAGTGGAATTAAATTGGGGCACTTGGGTGGTTCAGTCAGTTAAGCATCCAGCTCCTGGTTTTGGCTCAGGCTATAATCTCAGGGTCCTGGGATGGAGCACTGTGTTGTGGGAATCCCCCACTTAACAGGGAGTCTGCTTTTCTCCCTCTCTCTCCACCCCTCCCCTGTTTGTGTTCTTTCTCTAAAATAAATAAATAAATCTTTTTTAAAAAGAACAGAAGCAGAATTAAGTTGTCAAGTAAAGGATTTCATGCATTTATAATTTTGACAGTTGCAATATTTTCATTTACCTCCATATAAATCATACTTATTAATAGTCTTTTTTAAAATTTTTTTAAAGTTTATTTATTTATTTATTTGACAGACAGAGATCACAAGTAGGCAGAGAGGCAGGCAGAGAGAGAGGAGAAAGCAGGCTCCCCACCGAAGCAGAGAGCCCGATGTGGGACTCGATCCCAGGACCCTGGGATCATGACCTGAGCCAAAGGCAGAGGCTTTAGCCCACTGAGCCACACAGGAACCCCATACTTATTAATAGTCTTGTCAGCAACTGTGAAAGTGATTCATCAGATCTTTGCTAATCACTGTTTTAACATTTTTGGATTTTGCTAATAGAATGAATAAAAAAAAAACTATCTCAATTTGATTTCAGTTATTTTCTTTTTTTTTTTTTAAGATTTTTACTTATTTATTTGACAGAGAGAGATCACAAGTAGGCAGAGAGGCAGGCAGAGGGTGGGGAGGGGAGCAGGCTCCCCGCTGAGCAGATAGCCTGATACAGGGCTGGATCCCAGGACCCTGAAATCATGACCTGAGCCAAAGGTAGAGGCTTAACCCACTGAGACACCCAGGTGCCCCTGATTTCAATTATTTTCTATAATAAGTAAGAGTGAACATCTTTTCACATGATCAAGAAATTTTATCTTTCCATTTGTTTATCTCTCGTGTCCATTTCTTATTAGGTCAGAGGTTGGCAATTGTTTTTCTACAAAAGATGAGATAGTAAATATTTTAGGTTTTTGTGGTCCATACAGCTTCTTCCAAAACTGATCAACTCTACCACTGTAGTATGAAAACAGCCATAGGCAACATATAAATAAATAAGTAAGAGTGTATTCAAATAAAACAATATATGAACACAAATTTTGAATTTAATATAATTTTCATGTGCCACAAAATGTCATTGTCTTGTTTTTTAGTGATTTAAAAAGTAAAAACAATTCTTATCTTGTGGGTCATACAAAAACATACACATTTAATATTATATTTTTTAGACAACACCTACTAATCTCTTACTATAAATAATAATAAAATTAATGAACTTCCCAGTCCATCACCATCTTTACCTACTATCTTATTTTAAAGCATTTTATTAGAGAGATGTTCCAATAGAGTACATTGAAAAAGAGAACATTATAAAGAATTCCCATGTACTCTTCATTCAAACTGAACTTGAAGAATTATCAGTATAGTCAATATTTTATCAATTTTAACATTTTTCTTTTCTACCAATTAATGTCTAGCTTAAACCTTTAGTTTTTAATTTTAAATTATGTCTTTTAAGCCTTAACTACTAAACCTGGAGTAATCATATACCTAATCCTGCATCCCAAATGTAATACTACATCCCAACTAAATTTCTACATTCTCAACATTTATAACTTTATCTTCTGTTCTATAATCATAATCTCCTTTTGAAACAATGGAAATAGTATTGTAAGGGCCTATTTAGCCAGAGCGATTCCATCTGGTTGAACAATGACTTTGTTGTTTATACAGTAAGAACTTAAACTGTCCCTACCCCCCTCCCCCTCAGGGGACTTGTTTAAAACAAGTCCCAGAAACCAGTCCCAGGTAACAAAGCCCAAATACAAGGGTGGGTCAGGCCTCGTGGAGGTATCCAATCAGTGGGGGAGCATACTGTCTCCCTAGCTACCAAGGAGTATGGGCCCTGCCCTTTGGGTGCCAATTCTGACCAAGGTGATAGGCTAGTTCAAATGTCTACTATAGGGTAAATTGTAATTCAATTGGTCACTTATGTGTGACCTAGTCTGACTGTGCAGTTTTCTTTGTGTCATTGGCCACCTGTGCATGGCCAGGCCCAATCACATGGCCTTTGCCCTTAAAAGCCAGTATGTAAGGCAGAGAGGGGTCACCTCTTTGTCAGAGACAGCCTTGGCCTGTCAGTTTGATTCTCAATGCTTGGCATGAAATAAAGCTTTGTTTGACTTTCACTTTGTATCAGTCTCGCTCCTTTGATTACAGACCCCACAGGTATAGAGGTGGATATTCCTTGAAACCAAAATAGATCCTAAAATCCAAGTAGGCCAGATATAGAAGGAATCACAAAGCCAAGGCACATTTGTAGAAACACTGTGCCTTCAGTGGTGGAAAACAAAGGAGCCATTCACAGTGAACATGTGAATAGCTGCTGATTTCCACTGTCTAGAGAGAAGTATAAGCTAAATAAAGTCACATATTAAACCTCAGGTCAATTATGTCTAGATGACACTCATCACAGCCCCTTCTTGCCTGAGAAGAGAGTCAGACTCCCTGGGGAAGAAGGAAAGTACGGTGTTGAGGCTAACATCTGTAAGACACAGGAAGAAGAAATTCCATTTTGCCTTTCTGGCTTTTGAATCTATCAAGAGATAAGATCCTCCAAATCTTCAAGCTGTATCAAATCTGAGTTTGGCCATATTCAAGGTAACAACAACAAATGGTAATCCTGCCAACAAGTAGTGCCTCTCAGAACCACATAGTTATGGCAGTAAGCAGAAGGGAACTAATAATCATTGAGGAAAAAAAATATGCCAGGATAAGGACTGTGTCTTTCACATGTCACCTAACAACAACTTCACATTTCTGTAAGTTGGCTAGCTCTGTTATTGGCATGTTCTGAGCACTAAGTAAATGTTAGAAGCTATTATATTCATCATTACTGTTATTTTTCCTGGTTCTGTCCCTTAGGGCCTCAAGTCTCAGGGTACAATATTCACATTCATGTAAGATCTCTCCAGTGGTTTCCCTACCCACTTCCTGCATTCCAGCCTGGATCTTCATGAGCATATAACCACACTCAGCCATAGGGCAGAGAACAGATGCCCCAGAGAGCCCTAAAGAAACAAGAAAGCACAAAGGTGAGGCTGGAGTGCTCCATGGGTGGTCAGTGATAAAATGACCTCTCATTTGCCTCTGCAATTTCTTTACAGTTTAGCTCTCTCAATACATTTTATTTCTAAATACTTTCCTATATTTCTTTTTCTTGGTCAGACTTGCCAAAAGGTTTCAAATAACATTGATCCTTTCAAAAAACAATTTTTGAATGTTCTATATTCTTTTTAATTTTTATAATTCAAAAAATCCCATATCTATATTCATTTTCTTTTTTTCCCATTTTCCCTAATTTTTTTGCATTATTTTCTAAAGTCTTAGGTTTAATGTTTTTTTCACGGATTCTTCATTTGGCATTTATAGACACTTCAGTGGGGAATATAGTTAGACACCATTAATACTGGGAACCCAGTAACTTCTGTGTGTATTTCCTCAAAAGAAAGTTCGTAGCTTTCCTTCTCAGAGCACTCCAAAAATTAATAAGTATCTATTTACTCTCATTATATAAATTCTTTTATTTAAAAAAATATAAGGCATATTCACCCCCCAGGGAGCAGTATAGCTCCCCCTTTGGAACACGTGGTCCTCAGAAACTGTCAAATTTTTTCTGTTCACTCCTCAGGCCACTTTAATTCGGCTGCTTCTCCCATCATTCTACTGAAATGTCTTTTCAAAAGCTTACTATTGAATTTACATCCTTAAACTGAATAGGTGCTTTCCAGCACTGATTTTACTGTGTCTGAGCAGCATTGAACTGTAGTGACCACACCCTTTACCTTCTTGGCCTCTGTGACTCCCATTTCCTTTGTTTTCCACACACTTCTCTGAGCAGTACTTCATTGTCTCCTTTGTTTTTTCTTCCCCATCTACACAATTGCTAAATTTTACACTTCCTTAAAGGGATGGGTCCTTCACCTTCTTCCTTTCTCACCCTAACTCTTCCCTAAATTATCACATTAACTTCCAGATTCCCAATTACCCTAAATATGCCAGAGACTCCAAGACCCCTAGCAGATTTCTCCTCTGTCCTGCTGGGCCTTGTATCTGTCTGCCCAATCATCATTTCTCTTGGATAGCTCCTACAAACATCAAACTCAACACACAAAAACCAAACTGTAGTCCTTCCTCTGCAGGTGCCTGCTTCTCTACTGCCCAAAATAAAATTGTCACTATCATCCATACTGTTGCTCAAAGAAGACCCCTGGACATCACCATACTTCCATCTGAATAGTAGGAGGTTGTCTCTAGAATCTTATTTTCCTGCATGTCAAGTGTAAGATGAACTAAAAAAAAAAAAAAAAAAGTCTCTTGATTTGGTTACTAGAAGGTTTTTTGAAATATTGATGACCAATGTTTCAGTTAGTAAATGAGTATCTGCAAGTTTATGTGTACATTTACATTTATACAAGAGCTGGTAGGAAGTGTATTATAAGGCTTGCAGATAGCTAAATTTTAGTGCATAGTGTTAGAAAGTTGGAAAAATAAGATTATTTAAAATAGAAATTTATGGCAAAAGAATCCATAATTATCTGCTACCACTCTGGTTAGCATACCGCTCAATGGTTTTATGAAAAACAATTCCAGGGGCACCTGGATGGCTCAGTCGGTTGAAAGTCTGATTCTTGATTTTGGCTCAGGTCATGATCTCAGAGTTATGGGATAGTGCTCCATGGGGGAAATATGTTCAGATTCTCTCTCTCCCTTTCCTCCATCCCCCCACAAATAAATAAATAAATAAATCTTAAGAGAAAAAGAGAAACTTAAAAAATATATCATTCCAGACATGTATTTCAGTCCTAGATTAAAGAATAGATAATGATTCTATGGCAGTAGCATACTGATAAAATCTCTTATTGTGACACACACAGATTTTGGTTTTGCATTCAGCAAAGCATGGCCGAAGTAACTAACACTACCCGAGCCCCCTTCTACTTCATCCTCACGGGCATCCCTGGATTTGAGGTCTCTCACATCTGGATCTCCATCCCCTTCTGCTGCCTCTATACCATCTCCATCGTGGGTAACACCACCATTCTCGCTGTCATCCACACAGAGTCATCCCTCCACCAGCCCATGTACCTGTTTCTCTCCATGCTGGCCCTCACTGACCTGGGCCTCACCCTCACCACACTGCCCACAGTCATGCAGCTCCTCTGGTTCAACATCCGTAATATCAGCTTTGAAGCTTGCTTTGTGCAGTTCTTCTTCCTCCATGGATTCTCCTTCATGGAATCTTCAGTACTATTGGCCATGTCCTTTGATCGCTATGTGGCCATCTGCCGCCCCCTCCATTATGTCACCATCCTCACCAGTAAAAACATTGGCAGGATTGCTTTAGCCATCATTTGCCGCTGTGTTCTCGCTGTTCTCCCTTCCCTTTTCCTACTCAAGCGTTTGCCCTTCTGCCGCTCCCACCTTCTCACTCACGCCTACTGCATCCACCAGGATATGATCCGCCTGGTCTGTGCTGACATCCGGCTCAACAGCTGGTATGGATTTGCCCTGGTTTTGCTCATTATTGTGATGGACCCTCTGCTCATTGTGCTTTCCTATGCATTCATCCTGAAGAGTATCCTGGGCACAGCTTCCTACACTGAGCGGTTCCAGGCCCTCAGTAACTGTCTATCCCACATTCTGGCTGTTCTGGTTCTTTATGTCCCCATGGTTGGAGTATCTATGACTCATCGATTTGCCAGGTATGCCTCTCCACTGGTCCATGTCATCATGGCTAATATATACCTGTTGGCACCTCCTGTGATGAACCCCATCATTTACAGTGTAAAGACAAAGCAGATCCGCCAAGGAATCAACCGCCTCCTTTTCAAAAGAAATAGGTGCTTAAGATGAAAGAAGGAATTTATTTAGATTACTCAGGAGTTGAGAGTCACAGGCTTATGGGGCCAGTATAGTCACAATGAGAAATGGTGACTGTACAATAATATTCCATCATATTTTTTTTTGGTGTGTGCCAGGTTTTATTTTATTTTTTTCTTTAAGCTTTTTTATTTAATATTCCATCATATTTTTAAGGCAGTATGACATGGTCCTGGCTTTTCTCAAAGTTTTGTCTGGGAGGACCTATCACTAAATGTTCTGTCCAAAAGAGATGTGGGCCTGAGTTGATTAAATTCTAGCATATTTACCAACAGTGGGATGAACTTCATTAATTAAGTAAAAATTTAATTTTGTCTTCCTTTCTGGATATACTTTTCTCCTATGGGCTTGGTTAAATAAGTTTGAAGAAATCCCTTACTTGTTGCCCCTACCACTCATTCCTTTTTTTTTTTTTAACTTACTTTATTGTCAGTGTAACAGAATTCATTGTTTATGCACCACACGCAGTGCTCCATGCAATATGTGCCCTCCGTAATACCTAAACCAGGCTCTCCCACCCTCCCACCCCCTGCCCCTTTAAAACGCTCAGATTGGAGGCACCTGGGTGGCTCAGTGGGTTAAGCCTCTGCCTTTGGCTCAGGCCATGGTCTCAGGGTCCTGGGATCGAGCCCCGCATCAGGCTCTGCTCAGCAGGGGGCCAGCTTCCCTCTCTCTCTCTGCCTACTTGTGATCTCTGTGTGTGTGTGTCTAATAAATAAATAAAAAAATCTTTAAAAAAAAATGCTCAGATTGTTTTTCAGAGTCCATGGTCTCTCATGGTTCATCTCCTCCTCCAATTTCCCTCAACTCCCTTCTCCCCTCCATTTCCCCATGTCCTCCATGTTATTTGTTATGCTCCACAAATAAGCAAAACCATATGATAATTGACTCTCTCTGCTTGACTTATTTCACTCAGCGTAATCTCTTCCAGTCCTGTCCAGGTTGATACAAAAGTTGGGTATTCATCCTTTCTGATGGAGGCATAATACTCCATAGTGTATATGGACCACATCTTCCTTATTCATTCGTCTGTTGAAAGGCATCTTGATTCTTTCCACAGTTTGGGGACTGTAGCCATTGTTGCTATGAACATTGGGGGAAAGGTGGCCCTTCTTTTCACTACATCTGTATCTTTGGGGTAAATACCCAGTAGTGCAATTGCTGGGTCATAGGGAAGCTCTATTTTTTTAATTTTTTAAGGAATGTCCACACTGTTTTCCAAAGTGGCTGCACCAACTTGCATTCCCACCAACAATGTAAGAGGGCTCCCCTTTCTCCACATCCTCTCCAACACATGTTGTTTCCTGTCTTGCTAATTTTGGCCATTCTAACTGGTGTAAGGTGGTATCTCAATGTGGTTTTAATTTGAATCTCCCTGATGGCTAGTAATGATGAACATTTTTTCATGTGTCTGATAGCCATTTGTATGTCTTCATTGGAGAAGTGTCTGTTAATGTCTTCTGCCCATTTTTTGACATGATTATCTTTTTTGTGTGTGTTGAGTTTGAGAAGTTCTTTATAGGTTCTGGATATCAGACTTTTGTCTATACTGTCATTTGCAAATATCTTCTCCCATTCCGTGGTTTGCCTCTTTGTTTTGTTGACTATTTCCTTTGCTGTACAGAAGCTTTTGATCTTGATGAAGTCCCAAAAGTTCATTTTCACTTTTTTTTCCTTTGTCTTTGGAAACATATCTTGAAAGAAGTTGCTGTGGCTGATATCGAAAAGGTTACTGCCTATGTTCTCCTCTAGGATTCTAATGGATTCCTGTCTCATGTTGAGGGCTTTTATCCATTTTGAGTTTATCTTTGTGTTCCCCACCACCCATTCTCATAGGCAGCTTCACTCAGACATCCAGATAAACTTGAGGTCCACTATACTGGCTCACCTTCCTGCAAAGATATGCTCCTATTTTCTCTTGAAAAAAAAAAAAAAGTGGCAAATCTTCCAGGGAGGATGGATACAGTTCAAGTTTCTTGGCTATTCCAGTTTAAGAACATGGTTTCAGCATACCAAATGAACACATGTAATCTGAAGATTGAGGTGGAAAGGTTAGTTAGGTCTCCCATCACTAGCATTAAGGCCCTTGTTATGCCAGAGGTCCTTTAGTGTTTAGAATTAAAACGTTAAATGAGTTTACATATAATATTTGTGGGAATAAGAACTCCATTTTCTGACCAGCTCAGACTCTTTTGTTTTGTTTTGTTTTGAAACCTTAATGTCTTTGATGTGGCTCAAATTCTTAGGGGCAATTTCCCTTTGTCATCATGAATTCTGTACCAGAAAATGTTCTGATAGAAGGAATATGGCCTTCCTTATCATTATTTTGCTGGAATGAGATTGGATCTCAGACATATCAGTTTGAAAGACAGCTATAATTATGGTCACAACTTCTGATTCCTGAACCCATAATGCAAGTGGCCTGTAGGAAGACTGACTTAGATTTGAACCAAAATAGGCAGAACTTCAGTGAGAGTGTAGTGGGGCAGGGGATGCTTAGGAGGCAAAAGGCAGAGAACAAGTGGGGAAATGATGTCTTTCTCCACTGATGCTCTTTTCTCCCTTATTTTCCCCCTTCTTTACCAGAGCCTAAAAGTTACAGGTTTCTCCAGGGTCAGGTGGCATAAGGAAACAAACTGCAGAATGGGAGGCATGCACACTCTCAGAACAGGGGAAATCAGGACCAGGAAACCCAAATATGTATTTTTTAAGTCAATAAATGGGTTAGGAATATGGATCAAAGAGGGCACTTGTTGTGATGAGCAGTGGGTGTTATGTGTACATGATGAATCACTGAATTCTACTCCAGAAACCAATACTGCACTGAATGTTAACTAACTAAAGTTAAAAGAAGAAGAAAAAGAAGGAGGAGAAGAAGATTTTTTTTTTTTCTTCAATGGATAGTACAGGCTTGAGAATCTCCCAAAACATCATGAGGGGAAGTAAGTCTTGGGATTATTGCAGATTTTCAAGTGGAGCACCTGACACCATTAATAATCACTCTTTTTTTTTTTCCATTACTAATTATATGAATTTTTGACCAGCTAATAAAACTCTGAGTTTACTTTTTGGATTTCTTAAAACTGTGACAATAATACCCATCTCATAAGGCTAACAGTTTTCAATGAAACACAGTATGTAGAAGACACATGTTTGCAAACCAAGGTGCTCAGTTTATGTGAATTCTTTTCTTCAACTCCCTTCCAAAAAATTACACTGTGAATTATGGATGGGAACATCTATGGAAACATCTCTGGTTCCATCCCCACGAGAATAGGAATTGGGGTAGCTAGATGGTAACTGTCCACACACACAGATACTTCCACTACCCTCTAAAGACTTCCCCAATGGGAGGATGGGTTTCTGAGGTAGAAATGACAGAATAAAATTCAATTCAGAACAATGAGAACTACCAGTGTCAGGGGCTGAATTGTGTCCCCTGCAAATTCATATGTAGAAATTTTAATCCCTGTATATTTGCATATGACCGTATTTAGAGATAGGTCTTTAAAGAGGTAATTAAGTTAAAATGAGTTCACTAGGATGGGCTCTACTCCAATATGACTGGTGTCCCATGAAGAAGGGGTGATTAGACACAGATAAGCACAACCACGGCGGGAAGACTAGGTGATGACATAGGGAGAAGACAGCCATTTGTAAGCCAAGGGAGGAAGGCCTCAAAGAAAACCATAATGGTGAGAAATGATGCAAGGCCTTCAGAGTTGTGAGAAAATAAGTTGTTTCAGCCACCCAGTCTGTGGTACTTTTTTTTTTGGCAGCACTGGCAGATTATTCCAAACCATGGCCTATGTTTCTGTAACTGTAAAACTAAAATCAGCTGTAGAAGAGAGCAGAAATATTCTGGTTACACTAAAAAGACTAGAGTGAAACACAAAGGGGAATTATTGGGCAAAGTAGATTGTTCAATGACGGGTGGATGGTCTGGCTGACTGTCCGTGTTATAAAGTACAGTCTAAGTAGTGGAAGACAAGGCACCCATCAACTCTAAGCCCATAGGCTTGCGTGGGTCATGTCTCAGTGTGCTGCCTTTCCAGCAGCTATTGAGAATGAAGTAATCTCTTAGTGAGAGATTTCTATCAACTGAATGTTATAGTCACCAAACTCCCAGACAACTGCCAATATTTAAGTGGAAACTAAATGAAGATTAAATGAAGAAGTCTGCCCTAATTCTTTGTTCAATCTTTCTGTTTCCTTTCCCTGGACAAAACTGTTTTTTCCTTTGTGTACTTGTGCATATGTGTATGTGTGTAGCCTTCACAACTTAAGAAATGACATGATATGTTTAGTTTTCAAAATAAATTTGCGTTTTGGAAAATTTTTTTAGCTATTGTGAAATGTTTCTACATAAGTTACTCAGTGCCCAGAAAGTAAATGACTCTATTAGTCCCATGTCAATATGGAAATGTGCTTGTATCTCATAAAATTCAGAAGGTGGTCTTCTTGACCCTTTTAAAATTATTTTAACTGAGATATATAAGAGGAAGTAGGATTGAATATCAATTTTTTAGAGATGTGAAGTGGGTTGTATTAGTTCAAGCAGAAGAGAGCTCAGGCTGCTGCTACAGAAAAAGCGACCTGATTCTAACTGGGCACCTAAGGATATTCTTGTAAATAATGAGCCAAAAAGCAAAGACAGAGAAAAATTGAAGCAACAAAGATGCCCTTCACCAGATAAACAGATTTTAAAAAATGTGGTGCATCTAGATGATGGGATATTATTCAGAAATTTAAAAAAGGAATGAGATACCAAGATATGTAAAGGCATAGATGAACCCTAAATGTGTATTGTTAAATGAAAGAAGCCAGTTTTAAAAACCTACATTTTTGCTTTCATTTATATGAAATTCTGAGAAAGGCAATACTAGAAAAAGAATAAACTAACCAGTGATCACCAAGGATTTGGGAGAGTAGGGTGTTGAATTGGTGAAGCACAGAGGATTTTCTAGAGTGGTAAAATCATTCTGTAATACTGGAATGGTACATACATGACACTACGCATTTGCCACTTTCCATAGCACTTTATAGATGTACAGAGAGAACTATAATGTATGTTAATTTTGATAAATCGCTTAGGATATCAGGTATTCCCAGGATGGAATGCAGAATATGGCAAAAAAATAGAATTCTATTACAAAATATGGAACAACTGCATTGAAGGAGATGGGTATTGCACTGAAGGATGTGTGTGCTGGATGGGCATGGGGCAGAGTTGCTGCACTAAGCTTGCAAACTGGCTGGAGTCTGTAAGAGTAGAAACAGGAAGAACAATAAATGCTGTACTCTGCTTGATGAAGTAATTTCTCATGGCAGTGTAGTCAGCATTTCTACACGTGTGTAGTCAACACTCTACACGTGTGCTGGAATCGAACACCTAAGTGAATGGATGGCAGACGGAGGCAGCCAGGTTCTCACTATCCGAGTTGGAGGTTACAGAAGAGCAAGGGGAGATGGCTTGAGTGACCCATTCAACAGAGCTGGAAACATCAATATAAAGTCATGGTTAGCTCAACATAGTTGCCTATGGTTAAATGCAGATATATATGTATAGACCCAGGTGAGTATATGAACACAGATTTCTTTACTCTGCTAGCTGAGAGGGCCTAGAAACAATGATAAACTAGTAGCCACAGTCACACCCATTCACAGAAACATATTTTTTATTTTAAAAGATTTTATTTATTTGACAGACATAGATCACAAGTAGGAAAAGAGGCAGGCAGAGAGAGAGGAGGAAGCAGGCTCTCCGCAGAGCAGAGAGCTCGATGCAGGGCTTGATCCCAGGACCCTGGGATCATGACCTGAGCTGAAGGCAGAGGCTTTAACCCACTAAGCCACCCAGGTGCCCCTCACAGAAACATATTTTTAGAAGAAATTTTAATTTATCTGACAAATAAAATCAGTATAAGAAATATGGAAGCTAAAAACTATTAGACTTTCAATGAGAAAATTAATTCAATTTATATATTAAAATTTTACTCCAACACTATATTCCATACTGGAAAAATATAAGGGAAAAATATTTAAACATTTTTTAATAAAAATGCCGAACTCATCTAATTTGTCCAACAACCCACTCTTACCAGGACTAAATGTGAATGTACATGCTTGTACAATCCTTCTGCATTTGTTTGCAAATGGTAAAACATTTGACATGTTGTTTATGTCCTAATATGAGCATTTTTATTGGTGGAATTTTATGATTATGGATTTCTAGCCTGGTACCTATTTGTATTTCTTTGACTCTCACCTTGGAAGCTAGAGTCTAGTCATAGCTTGAGTGTAAATATATACACATACATATATATGTGTGTGTGTGTGTATTTTTTTTACCTGAAAGTGGTATCTGCATGGTATATTGAACAGCAGGTAATATGTGCAAAACAGATGACTCCAGTGATAACTTTTAACCTGTGAATTAGCAGGAAAAAAGTAGTGGCATCATGTATATTAAAAATTGGCTAGGGGCACCTGGGTGGCTCAGTGGGTTAAAGCCTCTGCCTTCGGCTCAGGTCATGATCCTGGGGTCCTGGGATCGAGCCCCGCATCAGGCTCTTTGCGCTGCATGGGGCCTGCTTCCCCCTCTCTCTCTGCCTGCCTCTCTGCCTACTTGTGATCTCTGTCTGTCAAATAAATAAATAAAATCTTTAAAAAAATTGGCTAATATTAAGTTACTATAGATACCACATTCATTATGCTACAGTACTGCACATATTTTTCTTAGAAGTTATCTGTCTATCACTATTTGTTTTTTGGAGGGAAGGATGGATTTTTTTTCTAGATATATTTATCTGAGAGAAAGACCACATGTAAGGAGGGGCAGAGGAAGAGGAAGAGAAGCAGACTCCATTAAGCAGGGCCCCTCCAACTCATGACCTTGAGATCATTGACCTGAGCAGAAATCAGAAGTCAAATGCTTAACAACTGAGCCACCCAGGGACCCAGATGTGCATATCAATTTGTTACTAACATATTGTCATGTGAGAAATGTTACTGGGGAAATAGATCAGTCCTTTTTCTTTTTTTAGTGAGCATACAGAAACTTTAATAACAAGTTGATAGAGTATTTTTGTATGTGTTGAATCCAAGACATAATATTGTCTTGTGCTTTGTCTTTTTAAAATCAACTTTAATGAGTTATAATTTACATAAAATTAAATGCACATATTATCAGGGTACAGTTTAATGACTTAGACAAATACTTATACCCACCACCCAATCAAAATATGGAATTTATCCATCACCCCCAAAACTTCCCTCTTAATCACTTCCAATCAATCCCCTCCCCTGCACCCAGCCCCAGGCAAACACCAATCTACCTTCTGTCATGATAGATTAGTTTTTGCCTTTTCTAGAATTTCATATAAATGAAATTATCATGTGTAATCTTTTGTGTCTTTCTTCTTTTGCACACCATGTTTTTGAGGTTCATTCATGTCTTTGAGTGTATGATAGCTCGTTCCTTTTTATTGCTCAGTGGTCTTCCACTATATGGATATTCACACTTTGCTTATCCATTCACTTACTGGTGGACACTTCAGTTGTTTCCATATGGGGGCTATTATGAAAGAGCATCCCCGTGTTATGCTTTTTTGTGGACACATTCTTTCATTTATCTTATGCCTGCCATGCATTTTTCCAAAGCACTCGTACTATTTATACATTTCCACCAGCAATGTGTAACATCTTCGTCAGCCTTTCAATGTTAGTCACGCTAACTTGTTAAGTCCTAGCTCACTGTGGTTTTCATTGCATTGTATTTTATCATATTATAAAAGATCTATATATATTCTGTATGTATGTAAGTCTTTTGTGAGATGCATGTACTGTAAAAAATTTCCCCATCATTAACTTGCTTTTTCATTTTCTTAATAACGTGTTTTGAAGAGCAGACATTCTAAAATTCTGAGGAACTGTATGCCCATTAAATCTAATATAAAATGTGGGTTTGTATTTCTCATGTCCTTTTAAAAATTAAACTTTTTAAAAAAGATTTTATTTCATTATTTTGGGGGGTGCGGAGAGAGTCTTTAAGCAGACATGGGGTCCGGCTTGAGCCTTTATCTCCTGACCCTGAGATCATAACCTGAGCCAAAAACAAGAGCCAGAGGCTTAACAAACTAGGTCCCCCAGGAGCCCCTAAAAATCAAATCTTTTGTTTGGAGAAAATTGTAGGTGCACATGCAATTGTAAGAAATAATCACCACCCTGACTTTATAGAAACTGTTTTTTGGTGGGCATGTAATCTAGTAATTAGTGACAAAAAAGTCATCATTACCTAGTGAACTGGATGAAGTCAGGAAGAACTGTATATGGTGAGGAAAACATTTGCATTATAATTGGAGGCCCTGAAGTAAGAAAGGCTGAAAACCTGAGACCAGTTACTGGCCAACCTGCCCAGTTCTATTAATGTACTCTACACAAGGCCCTGTCTGTGTTCCTTAAGAGGTGTGAGAATGATCTTTCCCATATGACTAAAGGTTTCCAGGAAATCCTAGAAAGGCATAGGTGGATACAACCAGCCCCATGCTGACAGGGCTGAAGGCGGGGTAAGGTCAAGAAACATAAAAATATACCCATCCTGGGACGCCTGGGTGGCTCAGTTGGTTAAAGCAGCTGCCTTCGGCTCAGGTCATGATCCCAGCATCCTGGGATCGAGTCCCACATCGGGCTCCTTGCTTGGCAGGGTGCCTGCTTCTCCCTCTGCCTCTGCCTGCCACTCTGTCTGCCTGTGCTCGCTCTCTCTCTCTCTCTCTCTCTAACAAATAAATAAATAAATAAATAAAATCTTAAAATATATATATATATACCCATCCTACCATATGCTGAGGTTACTGAAGGCTAAAGGGAGGGCAGAAAAGAAAAACAGGAATATCCAGGCACAGTGACACCAGACCTACTTGGCCCTGGTCTGAGAGTACACTGAAGCAGAATTTGGGACTTTTGGTAGAATTATTAGGATCTGAAGCCTGGGAAATCTGAGATTATCTATACTTTATTTTGTGCCTAAACTGAGGTAATTTAATCAGCTGTACCTCAATCTCAAGTCTCTAAGTACATAAATTCTTAGGGTGGAGTTCATTGGATGTGGATTGTGCAGAGTCTGGTTCTTTACATACCAGGAAGGAGGCTGCTTCATAAGTAGGTTCCCATACAAGTTATTGTTTAAACAAGGACATTCTGGGGAGGGAAAGAGCGTGCTGTATGAATAATGATGCTGAGGAAAATAAGTGTAAACCATGATTATCTTGAACAAACCAAAAAGTATGCTCACCTTACTCAGAGGCACATTCCTAGGACAATCTCTCTTTCTTGGGGGATATTCTTAATCCCCGCCTAACCTCTCAAAAACAGCAATTTGTTTTGTTTCAATTCAAACATCAAGACCCCAACCTTAATGTTAACTTATTAACTTTACTGTTAACTTATTATTTATTAGGCTTTTTTGTTTAGAACATTGGGGGTAAATGAAAAAGTGAAATTCACAATCTCTGCCCTCAAGCTTATCTGGCGAGAGAAGACATTCACATACATACATACAGAGACACACGGATGATGACAGAATGTGAAATAAAGGGGGCCAGGGATGACTCTGATCCAAAGTCAAGCCTATGACAATGCTTAGAATTCCTCATTCCTATTCCTCCACAAAATGCCTCGTGTCCAGCTTTGCTCACAGCAGAAACACCATCAGGGTTTATGGAGTGGCTTGAAGTCTCTGCCCTGTTGGAGGGATTCAGAGCCATTTCTTCTTGCAGGAGAACAAGTTGAAAATTCCCTGTTGGATTGGCTTGGTCTTGACACTGTAGTTGATGGGGTTGAGGACAGGAGGCACAAAGAGGTAGATGCTAGACATGAGTGTGTGGACCAGGGGTGAGGTATGCTTGGCAGCGCGATGCATCACAGACACACCAATCATGGGAACGTAGTACAAAAGGACCGCACAGATATGAGACGCACATGTATTGAGGGCCTTCTGCCGTCCCTCCCCAGAGGCAATGCCCAGCACCGTGTAAAGAATCAGCACATAAGAGACCACGATGAGCAGTGAGTCCAGCCCAAAAGTGGCCAGGACAATGGACAAACCCAGGATGCTATTGAGCTTAGTATCAGCACAAGGCAGCTGGATCAGGTCTGAGTGGAGACAGTAGGAATGTGAGAGGACATTAACATGGCAATAGGGTAGTTGCCTCAAAAGGATTGGAAGTGGGGCCATGAACATCACACTCTTCAGTGTGATTCCCAGAACCATGCAGATGATTCGGGACAGGGTTAGGATGGCTGTATATCGCAGTGGATTATAGATGGCTACAAAGCGGTCATAACTCATGGCCAAAAGGACCCCTGACTCCATACCTGAGAAGGTGTGGATGAAGAACATCTGAGCCAGGCAGCCATCAAAGTCAATCTGGCAAGCATCAAAACCAAAGAATACCCATGACAGTGGGCAGTGTAGACACAGAAACACCCACCTTAGTCACAGCCAGCATGGAGAGGAACAGGTACATGGGCTCGTGTAGAGCAGCGTCCACATGCATTGCTGCCATGATTAAGCTGTTACCCACAATGGCCACAATATACATGGTGAAGAAGGGGATGGAAAGCCAGCCATGTTGGGCCTCCAGTCTTGGGATGCCAGTTAGGAAGACAGACAAGACATCAAGACTTTTATTGCTTTTAGCTCCCATGTCACCAACAGCAGAGATTTCTTCATCTGACATCTGGAACAAAAAAAAAAAAAAAAAGAAATTAGCTTCCTCCTGAAGGTCTTCTGCCTTAGCAGCTCAACTCAAAGGCTGATCCTTAGTTAGATGCACTGACTTCTGAAGTGCTTTCTTACCTAGGGCTTAAAGGTGCTTCCTCCATATTGTGTGTAATTGCTGCAGACACAGAGAAACAATCTCTTTCAGGTTTCACCTGAATATTATTCTTCCTGGTATCTGTTAATTGCTTGCAAAATACATCTGAACTCACAAACATGTATTTACTTGTGTAGTTTTTGTTTAAGAGCCAAAGCTGCACAATAGGGTGATATTATTCTGGTCAGCAGAGATGTTCAAACAAAGACTGAATAATCTCGGCTGGGAATATTGGTGGGACGATTCCAGCACCTGCTGCATTGGGATTAAAGGCCTTTTCTGCCTTTTTCAACTGTCTTCTGCCCTCAGGCCTGATGTCCAGCCTGCCAAGATCTCTTTCATCCTGTGACACCGAGAATATCAGGGCTGTTGATCTGCGTGGGGCCCAAGAGAGGCCAGTTCTCAACGCCTGGCATGTCTTTCTCTAAATCACTTTCCAGCACCCTATCTGAAAGTGTGTGGGAGGACCAAGAACAATTGAATAAATGTTACTCTATTTGTAGGGAACCTACACAAAAATAAGATCTGGGGATATTTTTTCTTAAACCTCTCTTTCACAGGCCAAACAAGTCACAGCAAATACACAGCCCATATGTGCCCTGACGGAGACTCACTCAAAGATACATAGACATGAGAGACCGGGAGAACCTCAAAGGTCCAAATGGAATTGTAGACCAAAACATACTCTTGCACACATGCCTTGGAGAGGTAAACAGACTCAGACTCACCTGAGAGAGCTTTGTGAAATGGCAGTGAGATTGAAAGAGCATAGGCCAGAGCTCACGAAGGCATGGAAAAAAGCCTTAGGCAGGCAGGAGTAAGAGGGGAGGAGGACTCTATATGTCTCTGAGTGAGAGTCCCCAGAGGCCAGGACCCTGGGGTCCTGGTGTGCCTGAGGGTGATGCTGAGCTGGTGATGAGAAAAGGAGGGGGACTGGATCTCACCTTGGGAAGAGAGAGAAAAGAAAAATACATCCCCTAAGTATATTTCCCTCTCTCTGCACAGAAAATAAAAATCTGAACACCTTCCCTGTGATGCAGAGATGAAGACAAATCCCCCAGGCTCCATGGCAACATCCTCTTGGCCCCCAATAATCCAGTCTCAAAACTGGAACTCTCAGCCTGGAATCAGGAGTCTACCTCCTCAAATTCTGGACTGAAAACCTTTAATCACAGGCAGAATCTCAAATTTAGACCCCAGTGGGCAAACTAGGACTTAGAGCTTAAGAGAAGAGAGCTTTGAGCCCAGGATTTAACCAATAATGGATATGACTGAGCTTCCTTCACCCACTCATCATAGCTGTTCCCTACTCAATTCTCACTCCCATCCCTTATACTCAACCCTTCACCACTCAGAGGTCTCCTTCAGGAGAGACATCCCAAGATGCTGAAAGACTGTAGGATTCAAAGTCACACAGATGTAGGTTTGAGTCCTAGTTTTACCATCTACCAGCTTCATGATTTCAAGAGATTAGATTTCTTCACTTGGAATCCAATTCATAAGGGGTTAATACCTATCTATAGGGGAAGATATTCAAATGAAAAGAAGAAAGTGACAGTTTTTAATGTGATTGTACCTCACATGATAGTTATCCTTATCATAAATTCTGCTGGAGTCCCCAATTTCAAATCCCCCTAATCAATTATTTCCCAAATATTTAATCTTCCCACTAAGTATTTCATTTGGCCTCATCCTTTTTTCAGTTTCAAATAGGATAAAGATATATTTAAAGAAGGCGTAACAGGAAAGTGAAATAAGTCAATCTGAGAAAGAATTATCATATGATCTCTCTGATATGAGGAATCTGAGAGGTAGGGTGGGAGATTTTGGGGGGTAGGGAAGAGAAAAATGAAACAAGAAGGGATCGGGAGGGAGACAAACCATAAGAGACTCTTAATCTCACGAAACAAACTGATGGTTGCTGGGGGGTGTTGGGTAGGAATAGGGTGTCTGGGTTATGGACATTGGGGAGGATATGGGCTATCGTGAGTGCTGTGAAATGTGTAAGCCTGATGATTCACAGACCTGTACCCCTGGGGCAAATAATACATTATATGTTAATTTAAGATATAAAGTAATAAAAAAAAAGCCATAGCAGGAGAGCTCTCTCCCCTTTATAAACCAAGGGGTGGGATACTTAGGGAAAGCAAACAGAAGATGGATATAGAGAAAATTTACCCTTCCCTATGAGGAACCTCGAAATATCTCCAAGAGGCAGTTTAAGAGCACTTTTTGCTTTCCACTATTGTAGAATTTCTTAGATCAGATGAATGAGTTGGGAACCCGGAGATGGAATTCAAGAGAATGCAGATGACAACCTTGTGAATGAAGTCAGAGAATCAGGAGGAAAAAAAATGTCCACAACAATGCAGATTGGGCATAAGCCCCTGGTGAGAAGGGGAAAGACTTTGAGAAGTCATAGAGTTGAATGACTCTAGGTATGTCATTAGGGACAACATGATGGGGAACAGGTATCAGATCAGATCCAATTCATTCATTAACTTAATTAGTCACTTGGTTGTTCATTGAATTAACATGTACTGGGTGTACCAAACACTGCTAGGCACAGGATCTTAGGTTTGTTTAACTGTCATTATCTCCTTTTTTTGTTTGTTTGTTTGTTTGTTTGTTTTTACTTTTAAAAAGTCATTTTTTTAAGATTCAGTTTCTGAAGATTCTGTTTCCATTAGTTGACAGGAAAAGTCAACAGAAACCCTAAGTACTGGTTTGGAGTGACAATACTAAACCTAGCATCTATACAAATCCCAACAAAAGGGACTTTTATAAGTGTTAAAGGTTATCTATGGGGAAGTTATGCAACACTTTCCCCCATAAAGCTTAAACAGAGAAATAAATGTGCATGTGCCCTGTGGAGTATAAATGGGATTTTCCACAATAGAGCAAAGCAAAGATGGACACAATGCAGGTACATGTTTGGTGTAGAAGAATATAACCAGAGTAGGCATATCCCTTCTAAAAAAAAAAATACACTGTTTAGAAAGAAGTTCATAGACTTTGTAGAAAGGAGAGAGAAGCCTCAGAAGAGGTCTTGGTCAGGGAACTTGCATACATTGAAATCCCACTGATAACTGGCAAGGTCCCACATCTCACTGTGACAAACAACTGATGTTTTTTCCCCTCTAGGTTCTAATTGCCTAGAGGGCAGCCTCAAAATTAGAGCTTGCCTGAATTTTGGATTCCAAGTAGATTGTGATGGCATGGGGTGAGAACTGGGGGGTAAAGAAGGGAATCACATGGTTGGACAGAGGCCTCAGAGGGACGGGATGGCTGGGGGATTGTTTATCAAATCCTTCTGTGAAACTGTTTCAGTGTTCCACCTGCACCACCTCGTGGAGATAAAAGGTTGTAATCTGCATTTCTCTTCACCACAGCACCATATGCCCCTGCCCTTCACTCAGTCTCCTCCCAGCTTTCAAAACCACCCACAGGGCCTCTAGGGGACTCTATCGATTAAGCCTAAGTGTCTGATTCAATTTTGGCTCAGGTCCTGATCTCAGCATAGAGTATGCTTCTCCCTCTCCATCCTCCCCTGCCCTCCTCCTGCTCTCTCTCTCTCTCCAAAACAAAGAAATAAAATATTTTAGTGCACACTCTATCCTTGGACTAACCTTCTGGGCAAGGGTGTCAGGGGAAAGGGGAGTAAGCTGGCACTCCTCGGAAGCCGGGAGTCCTGTGACTGGATCTCAGTCAAGCAGAATAATTAGAGCAGGCCCTTGCTGGGGATTATTTGGGGACTTTTAATTGAGAGACACCATGAGAAAATAGGCATATGCCAAAGTGCCCTCAGACATTGTGTGTTCACCCACAGTGTGATAACTTCTCTGCTATCTCTGATCTTGTGTTAATTCAAGGGTATGCACACGGGGAGAGCTTTCACAAGACAGAGAAGACTCACATGAGCAAATGCTGGAAACAGTTCTAGTCCTCAAAACCCAGGAGACAGTGGTTCTTAAACAGGTGGAACATTTGGGTTTTTTCTTCTTTGAATGCTTTTGTGGCATCACAATATACAGAATCTTCAACTAAGTTTTCTGGTCTATGAGTATAGGTGACTGTCAGAACTCCATTCTCCCAGATCACCACCAACACCCATAGTTGATTTTATCCTTCATGGAATCGCCTATACCAAATTTCATGGAATAACCTTCTCAGGGATGTTTTGTTCTTTACTATGAAAACCTCATTTATATTCAGATTTACTCATGGCACAAGCTTGACTCTCCTAAAGAGACTCTTTATCAGTTGGGTGTTCAGTGTGCAGAAAGAGTTAACATAGCAGGTCCAAGACAGCATATGCTTAAAATAGTCATGTTGCAAAAAGGCCCTCAGTTGGCATCTGGGAACTTGGATCTCCAGGGGGTTCCCACCACCCAAACTGTTGAGAGTGACTCACTAGGCCTAAACTGTTTATACAAACAATGTGATTTATGCTGAGCACTTGATTTCCTCCTGGAGGTCTGCAATTTTGATGTTACCAATAGAAGTTGCCTACCTGACTTGCTCCCAACAAAAGCCTTGTTAAGTCTTTAAAGATAAATACATACATACATACATACATACATACATACGTAAATAAAATCTTTTAAACACACACACACACACACACACACACACACACACACACACACACACACATACAATCTTCTAAAGATTGTACTTCCCAAATTTCTCAATACGAAACTTCCCCTTTGTCTAAACAAATCTGTTTGTGATTCTCCTAAATATTCTAGACCAATATTCTAGGTTTAAGCTTCTCAACCTTTCAGAATTATATCAGAATTACCTGGAGGATTTATTAAAACACAGCTTGTTAGACCTCACCTCCCAGAGTTTCTGATTCTGAGGAAGACCAGAGAATCTGCATGCTTAACAAATTCCCAAGCGTTGCTAATGATGCTGGTCTGGAAATTACACTTTGAGAACCACTTTTCCAGACTCTTGTAACTCACGAGTCTTATTTTTGCTACACATCACACGGACATTACCTGAGAAGTGTTGAAAGAGTAGCACTGTGCTTCTCAAGCTTTAATCATCCATGGTTCTTACTAAATGCAACTTGAATTCAGTAGGTCTAGTTGAGGTCTAAGATTCTGTTTCTCTAAAAAGCTACCAGATATTCCAATGCTGCTCTTCACCACACTTGGAACATAAGGTTCTAACCGTTCTTTGCTTAAAGATTTCTTCTCAGTCAGTTATTTATACTAAGACCATTACCTTTTCTTCCTGTCACCCTGTATGAAGTACCCTAACCCCTCTCTTCCTTCACAAATTCTTTATAAACACACACACACACACACACACACAGAGTCTTATTTTGATCTCTAAACATGAAATGGGTCTCCTCTTGCACATGAAGCACCAAGCCTCCACAGAATTTGCTAATGTCTATCATTTCCCTCACTCTGAGTGGTAGTAGCATTATTTGTGCTCAGCCTGTTTTCTCTGTAAAACTTCCATTGTTTCCATATATATTATGCATTTTTCAGGGCATCTGTTACTCATTTTTGTGCTTTTTCCTTGATATATCTATCTCGTACTTAACAATATGCCTTGTTCACCATTATAACATTCTTAGCGACTAGCACAAGATTTTCACATAGTTAATGTTCAGTATATATTTATGACATTTTATTGAATCAGATGTTCTCTTATTAGTTCCATATTCACAGCTCTCAAGATCTTGGTTCCCCTCCCCGTGTTTTAGCATTCCTAAAGCTGGCAAACCAGCCCCAGTCCTTTCTCCAAGGACTCCTCTCAGTAGCCTTCCTCAGCTCTGGGATTTATGGAGGATTTTGAAGATCCCTCTGCGTATCTCCTTTGTCTTCACGCTGTAGATGATGGGGTTGAGCATGGGAGGTACAAACAGGTAGACATTGGACATCATGATGTGAACAACAGGTGGGGCATTTTTCCAGAAGCGATGGATCATGGAGACAGCAATTATGGGCACATAAAAAGCCAACACTGCACAGATGTGTGACATGCAGGTGTTGAGTGCCTTGAGCCGCTGCTCCTGGGATGCGATGGCCAGCACAGCTCTCAGGATCAATGCATAGGATAGCAGGATGAATACTGAATCAATGCCATAGGTGAAAATGACGACAAAGAGTCCATAGATGTTGTTAACGTGAATGTCTCCACATGCCACTTTCATGAGATCTGGATGGAGGCAGTATGAATGATGCAAAATTCTGCCCTTGCAGAAGGGCAGTCGTTTCACCAGAAAGGGGAAAGGGAAGAGTGTGATGAAACTCTTGGCAAGGATGCCCAGGCCCATAGCCAAGATGCGGCTGTTGGTGAGCACAGTGGCATAGTGTAGTGGGTCACAAATAGCCATAAAACGATCAAAGCTCATGGCTAGCAGTATGCCTGATTCCATGAAAGAGAAGGTGTGGATGAAGAACATCTGAACCAAGCAGGCATCAAAGCCAATGTGGCGGTAGTTGAAGCAGAAGGTAGCAAGTACAGTGGGAAGTGTAGAGAAGGACACTCCCAGATCGTTGAGAGAGAGCATAGAGAGGAAGTAGTACATGGGCTGGTGCAGAGCAGGCTCCCGAACCACAAGAGTGAGGATGCTGAGGTTGCCTATGATGGAAATCAGGTAGAGGATGCAGAAAATCAGGGAAACCCAGGCATGACCTCTCTGCATCCCTGGAATGCCTGTCAGCTGGAGTGTGGCTGGCTGGACAGGGGTATCATTGAGGCTCAACATGGCAGGCAGGTGGGAGAATACAGATGGGGGGTGACCCCCAGAGGGTGTTTTGGGGGAGTTCTTCACTTTCTTTCAGACCTCCTGTCTCCAACACAAAAGGTTAGAGATTGAAAGTGTTTGTTTATGTTCCTGCTTCTCTCATTAGACTATGAGATCTCTGAGGATAGTAACTGGGTTCTATTCATTTCTGTATCACCAGTGCTCAGTACCCTGTCTAGGCCATGTAGAAACTCCATGAAGATGTGATGATCAGGTGAGTGCCATGGCATAGCAAGACAATAAGTAGGAGACAAATGAATGATGCCCCCTAATCTTTACCTTAAAGAGCATCATCCCTTCACTTCCCCCATCTCACCCCAGAAGCCATCTTTTGGAAATTTGGGACAAATATATTAAGATAAACAGGGAAAAAGAAATACCACCCATGCTTTTGGGAATCCTTTGGTTGATGGTGCAGATGAAATTTCTACCCTTATACCTTATAGCTATAGTGAACTTATAGCTTCAATAACCTTTGCTCAGACTTCTCCTCAGACTACCAGTCCCACAGCTATCCCGGGACCTGTCATCACCAAAAAAAAAAATTCCACCTCTGAAATCTTAAATTACTTTATTTTTTACTTTATTACAATAGCCTTCTATGTTCTACCTCTCCTACCTTCTCACACTCATACAGTGGTCTCAGTGTCTCAATAATTCTCCTATATTAACCTGGCCTATTTGTCTGTGAGTTCCTCCTCACTTTTTCTTTGACCCATGCTCCCACTGAAACCGTTACCCTTATCTTCTCTTTGTTTCTCCTTCACATTCATACAGGAAACACCAACCTTTGATAATTTCTGTAACCAAGCTTCTGGGTGTACAGCTGGATAAAACCAAAGAAGCAAATGTTTTATTGGAAAAGAGAGAGACAGACTGACAGTCATTTTACCACTACCTAAATTTTAAACTCACATCTTTATCTGTTCTCACCTTCTGGTTTCTGAAAAAGAGGTGTCTCCCCTTGTCCAAGGCCAAGCCCTCCACCTCAGAATTCTATTGCTTGCTATCTTTTTCAGAAACCTCTCCCATTAGTCTACCATACTGCAAGTTTAGTCTCTCCTTTTCTATCTCTTTCCCTTCAGGCAATAAGCACGTATAAGGCCAGACAATTCTTCTTTAATTTTTAGCTAAACTCCCTGAAATACTGTCTCCCTATCATGGAAAGTGAGCCTGTTTATATGTCTGCTTTTCAAGTTCCATTCTAAGATCCTGAAAGTCAAAGTTTAAAAGGTATTTTTAATTATTTTTATTAACATATAATGTATTATTTGCCCCAGGGGTACAGGTCTGTGAAACATCAGGCTGACACATTTCACATCAAGGTTTCATACTTATTGACCTTACCTTCTATCACTGTTCAATTTATTATACTGTGATTGCCACACTTCCCCATACCAACTAAAATGAATTACTCTGTGCTCACCTCTGTGCTCACCAATCACCTCTTTGTTGCTCAACTGGATGAAAATATTCTCTCTCTTCATCCAGGTGAGCTCTCCATCAGAATTAATATTGTTGGCAGCTTAGTTTCCTCCTACTTCACATCTCTTTTTATAGCTTCTTTACTGACTCTTTGTCTTTCTCCTTAAGCAGTGGCAGTCTAACCCCAGGAAAAGTAAACAGTAGTCATAATGGTGCAGATTGAGAAAACCATCCCATAAAAAACTTCTTCTCAGCCTTAGGGCACCTGGGTGGCACAGCTGGTTAACTGTTCAACTCTTAGTATCAGCTCAGATCATGATCTGGGTGTTGAGATCGAGCCCCACATTGAGCTCCATGGTAACCATGGAGTCTTTTTATATTCTTCCTTTCTCTCCCTCTGCCTCTCCTGTTCATGCTGTCTCTGTCTCTCTCAAATAAATAAATATATATTTAAAAAATAAAAAAAAAAGACTTCTCATCCTTAATGCAAAATATCTCTGTAACTATTTCCATGGTACTTGATATCTCAAATTAAAGCTCCAATCTTTAGAGAACAGAATGGTGCTTGTCAGAGGCTGAGAGTGGGGGTGGTGAGGGAAATGGGGAAATGTTAGTCAGTGGGTACAAGCTTCCAGCTCCAAGATAAATAAATTCTGTGAATCTAATAATAGCATAATGACTATAATTCACAATCCTATAATATATACTCGAGAGTCATCAAAAGAGTAGATCATAAATGTCATCACCACACACACACACACACACACAGTGCCGCAAATAATATATCAGTATTAACAGGCCCACAGTAATATCCCCACCAATCACATTCCCATGGCAAATTCAATCCTAAAAATCTAGCTAAGATTGAATACCACAAGGCTGAATGACTTCAATACCTATCCAACATTTAGGTATATGAAACAATAATTCAAATCACAGACAAACAAAAGCATGGAATACACAGAAGATAAACTCTAGATCTGATGCATTTAGATCTCCTTAACTTTAAGGGTATATGGTTTGGTATTTCGGTTTATGTTAAGATAAGACCTGGCATCAGAATCTGTGATCCTTGACTTTGTCAGCAAACAGATTTTGGCTCATGTTTGGAGGGGAAATATGAGGGGCAGAGTCTGTCTGAAGTTGCAGTAAGAGTATTAATGTTTGGGACACCTTCTAGATAAGGAGTCCACATGGGCAATCCAAAGGAAGGGCACTCACTGGGTGGCAGACAGTTCTTTTCCCTGTAGCTAGATGTACTGGTCTCTGAGTCCAGCTGGGAGAATAACATCAGCTCATTTTCCTAGGACTTATAAATTTATAACTACCTGAGAATTCCAGGGTTTGTCTGTGGTGGGAGGAGGGAAAGTGTAAATAATAGAGAAGGTGGTATCAATGAGTAGTAGCTGGGCCATATGAGAACAGCTCCCAGGAGAATCCCATTCTTGGCCTCATCATCCCTGATGTCATCATCCATATCCATTACTATGTGAATCTGTCCTTGATCAGGGGATGCAAATACATGTATGCACACAAACATGCATAGTTTTGGACATTCTAAGACTCCCACAAATATGGTGCTAGTCATATTCAGCCATTTATTTACTAATATTCACAGTGCCTCTTTTCAATCCATACACATACAAACAGATAAACACAAATATGTTTAATTGCCCAAATCTCTAATCAGTCACCTATCTTTACACACCAAACACACCAGACTCTCTCTATTCTTTCATTAATTATAGAAACTCATGTAGATTATAGATATAATCTTATAAATCATAGGAGACTCATATACATCCTTGAAGAAATGCTATATTTCAAATATATTCCTATGATCACATATCCAAAAGTATACATTTCAGACCTATCCACATTCTCATTAAGAGATCAACAAGACATTCAATGACTGTCCACCACATCTATTCACGAATTCATATATGGAGTTTAAATGCATTGCATATTTCTGTAAAAATGTATGTCAGCATCCACAGGCCTGCTTCCTATTTAAGCATTCCCTTGATTCCAACACTGTATGGAGCCCAAAAATTACAAACTTACTTCCATTCAAATAAAACCGAGGAAAAAATTTTTAAAACCCTACATTTTTGAGCATTATTTTCCTCCAGGTGTTATTCTCAAAACTGATGCTATACAGAGCAACAGTGCTTATTCTTGCAAAGAAGCTAAATATTGAAAAACCGATCCATTCAACAGTGCAAATATGCCTCAGAGACTCCTAGAAATAGGTCATAAACATATTTCACAAGAAAATCAATGGATTTATCAAAATTTATCAAATGTAATTTTGTGCATTATGTGTCTGAAAGAAATCAAAGGACTATACAAAATATTAAACTTCAGTTAATGATAAGCATGCTGAACTATTTAGGGTTAAGTGCATTGAGGCTGCAACTTATTTTGAAATGCATAATAAGATAAATGGACTGAGGGATGATGGAGGAATGGTTACCTAAGTAGATACATGATAAAGCAAGTATAATAAAATATCAAGGATCTGTGGTAAGTAGAACTATGTTCACTGTAAAATTATTTCAATTTTGTGTGTTTGAAATTGTACCTGGTAAAAAGTTCAGGATTTTTTTAACTACTTGGGGGAACAGCCTACTCCAACCTGATGTCTACAGTATGCGATCCTTGTCAGAACTCATACAGAGGGGGTACAGGGGAATCCCCCACCCCTCAGCACCAGGTCCAACACTCCCATCCAATTCCTGACTCGCTGGGAGGGACTTGGACATTCAGTCAGAGCCGAAGGTCAACCTAGTTCAGCTCTGTCCCTGGCCCATTGTCCACCACCCAGGAGGGACAAGGGACAAGCAATCAGAAGCCAAGTGTCCCACCATGGAGAAGGAAGTTGTCCCAAGCCAAGGGCCCAATGAAACAAGGTGTCAGGGCACCTGGGTGGCTCAGTGGGTTAAGCCTCTGCCTTCGGCTCAGGTCATGATCTCAGGGTCCTGGGATCGAGCCCTGCATTGGGCTCTCTGCTCAGCAGGGAGCCTGCTTCTCTCTCTCTCTCTCTCTCTCTCTGCTTGCCTCTCTGTCTACTGGTGATCTCTCCGTCAAATAAATAAATAAAATCTTTTAAAAAAAGAAAAGAAAAAAGAAACAAGGCGTCTCCAAGGGATGGCTCAACATGACTCTCCATCCCTAATCCCACCCAGTAGCTTCGACTCTGGCCCTGCCCCCTGGATGGATACAAGATATGGTGGTAGGGGTAGAGAAACTGAGGCAAAGGGTGTTTGCTTCATGGTGCCAAATAATATGAATAATAAAATAAGAAAACAAATGAAGCAAGACATAGACCATTCTTTTGAAAGAACATGCCACATTAAAAACCACAGTTGAAATTCAACCATCTCAAGTCCCCATTGAAACCAACTCTGATCATCCCTTGTATAAACTCAGTACTTATATGTGTTATGAGATACATTTATGTACTTAGGTAATGGATATCTTTTCATCTGGTTAAAGAATCCGATTTATAGGGGGAGCTTGTTTTGTCCCAAGGTCAGCTGCTTATTAACAAGTAAACACTCGTGCTATCCCTGTGCCCCATCCTAGAAGCATCTGGCTCCTTCCCCAGACTGCTCTCCACAGTGGACACTACAGATCCCTGCAGAGCCAACTGTAAGAGTGTTACCACTGCTTTCATGGCAGAAATAAACAATGCTATAATGAAAGAGTCCTGAAAGTTACTTGAGTTGGTAAGGCTTTAAGAATTTCAGTTTTGATTGTGTGCCAGTCTTGAAGTAGTTACCTGAAAAATCTAGTTATCTGGCTTTGAGAGAAAAGATAATCAGAATCTCTACCCCTCAGAACACTAGAAATACAACAACTTTCCTCCTCAACATGTTACAGTGAGTCCACTCCTTGCATGGTGCTGGCTATGAGGCTGAAAGTCCATGAGAGATCCTGGAGCTTATAGTGTTAGTGATGCCATCATCCTGCAGTGAATGAATGAATGATGCTTAGATTCAGTACCAAGGATAGGCCTCTTTACCCTCAGATCCACTATTAACCCTTCTTCAGCTCTTCCTCTGTCATTACATGAATATCCCAGACTCCAGTGTGAGATGGGTTCAGGTCTCAACAGCATCAGCAAACAGGGGGAATGTCACTCACTCCACTCTCCTGCCCAAAGCTAAGTAACCAGCAGGGGTCTGCCTCTGTGCCATGGCTCCAGCTTCTGCTGGGCAAGGTCACCTTGGCCTGTGACTCTGTGCCTAGGGGTAGTAGTCAGTGGCTTCCTTTGCTGCAAATCTCTAGGTGTTACTTCCTTCTGCTGGTCAGTTTCGCTCCTCTTTTGAAACCTGTGTAAACAATTCTCAGGATGAGGCTCATTATTTTATAGAACCTGTTATTACGTTACTTTTTCTCTGACTCAATCCCACTCTTTATGTTATTCTTTGTGATTCTGGGGCTGGAACTCTGCAACTGACATTTCTTTGCCAGCCAGTTCCCAAGATCTGCTAATGGGGGTAAGGCAGCCTCAGCAAGAAGGAATTTCAGAGCATCATTGGTTCCATTTTGGGTCTTTCCACATTTCCAGAACGTGTCCTATGAAACATGACCTATGAAAGACCTCAGAACAAGCCAGGGAAGTCCCCGCCCACCATTGCTGCTCCTTCCAGGGGCTTGCGTCCCAGGCACACAAGCCTCATGTCTGAACTCTTGAGACCCAAGACCCACCCACCCTTCAAAGTCTCAGTTTCAGCTTCACATTAAGAATCACAGATCAGATAAAGCTTAGAATGAATTTCGAGCTGTGGGATTCAGCAGGAAGAGCTTAGGTGGAAGAATTCCATGCAGAGGAAATGATGGGAGCATAATGATGGAACCATAAATAAAACCTGAACTAGACCACCATTTGAGAACCTACACAAGGTACAGTAATAACTCTTCCTGAACTGTGTTGTTAAATTTTCTGCTTATATCTTATCTGTTGGGCTTGGTCAACAGATGACATAACTCTGAACCCTTCTCTTACACCCGTGCCCAGCCATCACTAATGGTGTCTTGCAGTGGGTAGAGAATTGGACGGGCTGATTAATTGCTGGTTTTTTTTTTTTTTTCAGAAACAGGAACACATGCTTTATTCTCAAGGGTCCTTAAGGACCTCTCGAGGCTAAAACCCTCCTGATACATTTTCAGACACAAAGCAGCATCACCCTGCTCTCTCCAGAAGCTTAGAATTAGATACAAAAGGGGCAGGTGTGAATTCACTGGAGCAGATAGAGAGAAGGGTGTGTTGTTCCTTCACTATCTCTCCTCTGTCTGGCTTCTGGTAAGTTCTGAGATCCATTACGGTGCAGCTAGCCAACTCCTTGAACACTGCTCTAAGAAAGAGTGAAACTGGGAAGGTGGTGGTTGGAGAAGCGGAAGAGAGTGCCTAGAGATTAGCAGGAAGGAGCTTATGGTAGAACCAGCAGTGCAGATGTAAAGGCCCTGGACTGGGGGTTCCTTCACAGGCACTGCCACTAACTGTGGAACTCTGACTAATCCACTCTGTTTATATACATAGCTCACCTTGCAGGATCAATGTCCTTGGGATCCATGTTGCTAGGACTCATTAACATTGTAGCAGTTCAGGGAGGAAAGTCAGCTCAGGACAAGGGCAAATTTCTGAAATCATGGAGCAAAGTATTCACAGTCTACAAAATGGATCGACTAACATTACCAAACTTTGCATTTGATTATGAATTCTTTTTTTTTTTTTTTTTTTGCTTTTTAAAAATTTTAACATGTTGTGTTAGTCACCATACAGGACATCATTAGTTTTTGATGTTGTGTTCCATGATTCATTGTTTGCCTATAACACCCAGTGCTCCATGCAGTATGTGCCCTCCTTAATACCCATCTCTCAGTTACCCCATTTCCCCACACCTCCCCTCTGAAACCCTCGGTTTGTTTCCCTTAGTCCATACTCTTTTATGGTTTGTCTCCCCCTCCGATCTCCAGACCTTCATTTTTCCCTTCCTTCTCCTAAGGGCCCCAGTGCTATTTCTTATGTTCCACATATAAGTGAAACCATATGGTAATTGTCTTCCTCTGTTTGACTTGTTTCACTTAGCATAATCCCTTCCAGTTCATTCTATATCTATGCAAATGGTGACCATGAATTCTGAGATAAAGTATGTAAAGTTACCCAGGAGATAAAAGAATAAAGAAATCAGTTAGTCTTAAACTCCACAGGAGCTGCTTTTAGTCAACCAAGCATCTCTAATCTTCTATTCCTGCCCTTGATTTCAAGGCTGTTTCATCAGAAGACCACTGTGTTCATCCTCCAGCTGTGTATCCTCTGTCTGAGGCTTCTTACACAGCAAACTTTCATACTCATTCTCTCTTTGACTAGAAATAAATGTAAGAGAACATCAGAGCCCTCAAAGATCATAGAATATATTCCAAAATAGATTGATAAGGGGGAAGAGGCTCTGTGTAGAAAGAGAACTAGTGTCTTCCAAGTTCATGCAGCCAGGGCAAGCTCACATGGCCAGGGCAAGCCAGAGCAGGTTAGTGAGTCCAGGGCTCCTCACCCTCTCTAGGACCCCATCCCCTAAACCACCTAGTCCCCTGTGGCAGCAGAGAAAGGAAGAGTTCTGAGTTCCAGGGGCCCAGGAACTCGAGTCTAGCATTGGAGACTGGGGCTTCAGCATCTTCTTTGCCCCATGAATCTGCCTGTGACCATCTCCTTGGTCCAAGAGCACCTTTCAAGTCTCCATCCAGAAATGTGGACTCTATTTCTCCTTTCAACTTCTCTCCCCCTCAATGGTGCCTCCAAGACTGAAGAAGATATTATGAGGCATTGCCATCTACTGGCCATGCTCTGAGAGTCCAGCTCATAGCCAAGAGCCTCCACCTGAAGGTCAAGGAGGAAATGAGGAAACAGAAAGTTCCTCACAGATTATCTGACATACAATGTGCTCAGTACATGTAGCTTTTCTCTCACTGATTTCCTTTCTTCCCATGCTTCCAGAGAACCCAGAAGGTGAGTCACTGCTAGGAATGATCAGGAATGTGATCCTGGGACTGTCAGGCAGCCCTTTTTTCCACAA
The DNA here is from genome assembly GCA_003697995.1 of Taxidea taxus jeffersonii. NCBI lineage: Eukaryota > Metazoa > Chordata > Mammalia > Carnivora > Mustelidae > Taxidea > Taxidea taxus. The sequence continues at coordinate 42,989 of RCUC01165256.1, forward strand.
ATACTAAAACTTAGATGTCTACACACAGATTGGCTTTGGCCTGCCCTGCAGAGAATCCTGCTCATTGAAGACTGGTTTCTTCTCCATTTTTTTCTGTTCCCTTCACTTTTGCTCACTCGCCTTCTGGTATTTCTCCCCTAAATTCCTTCACTGAGGGTTGTATGAAGAATAGGACTTGTGGTCAGAGGGGAGGAAAAAAGGGAAGAATGGGATTGTTCGGCCAAGCGACCACATGTGTGGAGGGAGACAGGCCTGTGTAGTCTGAGCTCTATGACCAGAAGGGATGCACGCAGAGAAGTGGCCACTGACTTCTTGTCAACCACAGAGCAATCCGGGTCCTATAGTACCCCCAGATAATGCAGGAATGTTCCCCATGTGATAAGGCTGCATTAGTCCTCAAGGGAGCATTTCTGGGGCCTTGAGATACCTGGGCCTCCCACGTCCTCTTCCTCCTCCATCTGATCAGCAAGGACACTGAGATCATACTCTGACCTTGCTTTGTTAGGGTTGGGAGAGGAAGGGGAAATGGGAAATATTTCAGGAGTTCCTCTCCCAAAGGAGGGTGCCTTGGCCTGAAACAGTTCTGCTCGACAGAAAACCCTGTCTATCTTCATCCATCATGAGGCAATGAAAGAGTCTGCAGAACATCAGAATAACAGGACAATACAAACTGTAATCACACTCACAGAGAAATCATTGTGATTAAGGTCTGGGAATGCAGTTAGTAACATGTGTCACTGTCCGAAGAGCTGAGTCTTGGGCTGAGACACAGCCCAAGTCTGTGTCTGTCTGGTGAGGGCTTCATAACAGGAGTTCCTAATGACTCAAACTCTCAGTGTTCTTTCCACTAACTACCTATGAATTGGACTTATTTCTGTTCAGTGCTCCTTCAAGGACACATTAAAGTTGTGGATAACATAGCTTAACGTAATAGGACTTGAACATTTTCTTGTACCTAATGGAGATTTGTGAAATGTTGATCATGGTCTCCTTTCCTGTGTGAAGCAGAGAGTGATTAGCCCAGCTTGTAGCCTGATGATGGGGAAACATGAAGAAAAGAAGTTTGCCAATGCTTTCCCCTAACCAGTGATTTCAGGAAGGCAACAGTTTCCACTGTGTAGACTTCATGCCCTGTGTGTGCTACTCCCTGGCTTCGTGTCCTCCAGTAAGGGCAACTCTCAGAAGTCCTCCAGGTCCGATCCTGTTAAGCGTGTGGCTGACTTGCCCGTGCCATGGGACTGTTCAATGTCACTCATCCTACTTCCTTCCTCCTGACTGGCATCCCTGATCTAGAGAGCGCTCACTCCTGGCTAGCAGGGCCCCTCTGCATGATGTACGCCGTGGCCCTTGGAGCCAACGCTCTGATCCTACAGGCTGTCAGAGTGGAGCCCAGCCTCCACGCGCCCATGTACTACTTCCTGTCCATGCTGTCCTTCAGTGACGTGTCCATGTCCATGGCCACATTGCCCACGGTGCTCAGCACCTTCTGCCTCAATGCCCGCAATATTGCTTTTGATGCCTGCCTCATTCAAATGTTTCTCATTCATTCCTTCTCCATGATGGAGTCAGGGATTCTGCTGGCCATGAGCTTTGACCGCTATGTGGCCATCTGTGATCCCTTACACTATGTCACTGTGCTCACCAATGGAGTTATTGCTGGAATAGGTGCAGCTGTGACAGCTAGGAGTTTCATCACCCTCTTTCCCCTTCCCTTCCTCTTCAAGAGGCTGCCTATTTGCAGATCCAGTGTTCTTTCCCATTCCTACTGCCTGCACCCAGATATGATCAAGCTGGCCTGTGCTGATAAAACTATCAACAGCATCTATGGCCTCTTTGTTCTTGTATCCACCTTTGGCATGGACATGTTATTTATCTTCCTCTCATATGTGCTCATTCTGCATTCAGTCATGGCCATCGCTTCCCGCAAGGAACGCCTGAAAGCTCTCAACACTTGTGTGTCACATATCTTGGCTGTGCTTGCATTTTATGTGCCGATGATTGGGGTCTCAGTAGTGCACCGCTTTGGGAAGCATGCCCCACGCTACATACATGTTCTCATGTCCAATGTTTACCTCTTTTTCCCTCCTGTGCTCAACCCTCTCATTTATAGCGCCAAGACAAAGGAGATCCGCCGAGCCATTATCCGTATGTTTCGCCCCATCAAAATGTGACTGTCATGTTTACTTATAATATCTGATGTTGACTGTAGTCATAAGTTGTTATCCATGGTATCATTTTCATCATCATCATTGTCATCATCATCATACCATCATTATCTTTATATCATCTAAAAAATAATAAATATATAGGGGAAAAGTAAAATATCAAAAAATTGTCCTATGAAATGATAACAAAAAAATAACTGGTACATTCAACAAACCTCAGTGGCTTTCATTGAGAGGTAAATATTGGAGTCCTGAGGTGATTAGACAACATTTTACATAGGAAGATTGATGTAAGCTAGGAATCATTTTCTATAACAATACCTATTGCCGATATTATAATAATTAATTCATTGAGTCATTAAGATGTCAGGTTCTATTAGGAATTATGATGTGATTTAATGAAACCTTCATAACAATCTCATGAGGTATAGAGAATTATATCAGTTTTTCAGAATAACATTTTAATAAGTGATCGAAATGAGACTCAATGCTTTTCTGTCTCCTGGGTCCTGGGTGCCTCAGTTGGTTAAGTTAATGAATCATTTTCGGCTTAGGTGGTTATCTCGTGGGTCATGAGATATAGCCACATGTCTGGCTCTGCACTCAGAGGGGAGTCTACTTGAAATTTTTATTCCTCTACCCTTCCCCAGACTCCTGTGAGTGGAGTCTCGCTCTGTCTCTCTAAAATAAATAAATCTTTAAATTAATACTTGTCTGTCTCCATCATGTTTATCTAATGCCTACAAACACTATCTCTCTGATGAGTTGGCCTCACTACTAACATTTCAACTTTTATCCTTCCCTTTGCCTTTACTGTCATCTCATTCATGAGTGTTTCAACTTCACAAAGTGATATTTGATGTACTGTCAGAATCTGCTATAAGATGTATGACCCTGGGAAAACCAAAAAAGGCTGACATCTAGAAGAAACTCCAGAATGTTCTTTGTTTCCTTCATCTTCTCACCAATCCATCCTCCCACAGGGAAAACGATATTCAACACCTGAACCATAAACCTTTGTTCATTTTGACATTGTACTAAGAGTATGTCTTCTTTTTCTCTTCCTTTCTTGGGACTTTAATTTTTGTATATAATGATGTGATGACTAATGTCAACTACTATGTCTTTCTAGAACTTCTAGCTAAAAAGCCCTGGGATAGGCAATAGAGAATTTATGATTGAGACACTACAAAATATTTTTTTTGGCCTTCTACTAAATTGTTTGGTTTTCCTGTTTGGTATTTCCTTGATACCCAGGAGGTACAAAACAATAAAAATTCCTTGGCAGAATTGCAGTGCAGATGAGGTTTGGGCTTAAATCTAGACTAAATTAAGGGAGATGCCCTGTGGAGACTGACCTACTCACCAGAAATACTGGGCAGGAGACCTCAAGTCTCCTGAATATAAAGTTACTTAGAGTTTTCTCTGTGAAGTTTTCTTGAGAGAATATGAAGGAGAAGAATCAGGTGTCAGAAGGAGGGGATTATTTCTGAATGGAAACAAAGTATTTGAGATCCAGGTTTCCATATATGCCCATAAGCAAATAAAGAGACTTATAATGTAAGTGCCCTTTTCCAAGAAATTAATTAATTTAGGGTCATGATTGGGTAACATAACTCAGCATGATTTCCAATGGAACATAATGAGTCAGACTATGGACTTCAAAATCAGTTCAGGTAATGACTGTTTTGATTAATACAAGAAGCTCTATACTGTCATCTCAATTAATAATAGTAGTAGTAGTAGTCATAATTGTAGTAATAGTAATAATTTATCATGCCTTGAAAATAGGGAGAAATGATTATGTAGATGCGAAGACAAACCTTGAGAAAGTTTCTGCATATGAAAGTGTGGAAAACACTCACTGATTCCCACCCTGGGGAGAGAGAGGAAGACAATCCTATGACCACAGGTCCCACTTTGACAGCGAAGGGTGGAAAGGAGAAAAGACAAGGAGCACTGGGATAGAAGGCTCCTATCAGGACCTCTTGCTCCTCTCCACTTTATTTCATCTTTTGTTAACAAGCTTTATTTTGGACTCAAGATTTTCCCCTATTGAAATAAGAAAATACCTGGATTTGGGCCAATTAAGAAGGAGCAAAAATTATGTATTTCTTTTATTTTAGGCCCTTTACTTCTGCCTTAGAAAATTAGATACTGAACTTGGCTTAGCTAAGCTTGGATGAGGCCTATATTGAAGTCTGTGGGAAAAACAACTCTGAGTAATAAAAGTCACAATTTTGCATGGTCTTGTCAGGGGTGCCAGTCTCATCCCCCAGGGCCTGTGTTGTCTGGGTCTATGAAGGGGCAGACAGAAAAAACTAGAACAAGACTTATGGCAGTGTTGGATTCCTGACCCCCGTGCCTCATAGTAAGACTCATAGGAAAATCCATACAAGTAGAATGTAATGCAGAATTGAGAAAACACACATCCATTGTCAGGGTCCCTTCTATGGGATTAGTATCTGTGTGAGCCCAGGAACCAGGAGAACTTGCAGAAACAAGAGCATGGTAGCAGAGGGTCATGGACAGGGCCCTGGGCATGGCTGACCATCAGCCTCACTTGTTCAGTATCCCTGAGGTACAGCCCCACCTCCAGGAAGCCATCCTCAGACCTGGTCAGTTCTACTAGGAGGAGTCAGCTTCATGCCGCAGTTGTGATTTAGCAGGATAAGAAGTGCTCCTCCCTAGGTACTGTTGTGCAAAAGGAGACCTAGGAGCAGGGGCACAGACTGTTTCTTCTGATTGACAGTTCTCCACTGCAAGGGCTTGCCTCACTGGGAGGATACCCCCGATGCCTTTATCAGCTGCACAGGCTCTCTCGCTGTGCCGGTATGAGGTGGGCTCAGGACCCTGCGCTGTGCTATCTCATTTTCAGAGAGGAGGGGATCCATGTGCTGGGTACTCTGCATTGAGCACAGGCAACCAGAGGTCCTCTACACAGCTGAGTGGGGTGTATGCCCTGAAGAGGGCTCAGGCTTCATAGACACAAGAAAGGGCTCATGAGGTCAGCCATCCCTTTGTGAACTACCATCCACCATGCCTCAAACAAGTAATTGGGTCCTGCTGAGGCATCACCCCATGCAGGGGAAGAGGAAGACCATTATCAAGCAGTGCCTGAATGTGAATGTTTACCAGGAAGGTCATGGAGAGGACGTGATTGCTGGTTGACCCACTAGCAATTTAGGCTCCTCACCCCTGACTCTGTTTTTGGAATGTGCTTAACGTTGATCTTGCCCCTCCTAAAAGCAGTCCCAAGATATGACCTTGAGATAGTCCTGGGTTGCTGAGACCATGCAGATAGCATAAGGCTGAACCCAAATAAGACTTCTATATAAACTTTTAAGATTCTGACAGCAGGTGTAAAGATGTACTGGCTTTCAGCCACACAAGATAAACTTAGTATGTATGCTCCTTTGGTTGTTAAGTCTGCTGCCTACCAATCTGGAGTGGCCTGCTTCTTTTCTTGGGCTCTTCCTCTCCTCTGAATACAGAGACCAGTTTCAAATGACTCAGGACTCTCCTGAGGATCTTTCAAACCAACATCAGTAGCCAACATTTTGTTTCACGGGATTTGTCTTACTAGGAGTAGGTGGATGTGGTTTGTGTTTATATTTATATTATGAAGTGTTTTTATTCCTTTTATTTCTTCTTTTATCCATGGAAAGCTTGTTTATCAAATATATATAAGAAAATAGAGGAAGATACATTATTTGCTAAATGATTTATTTACTTTGTTTTGTACACGTGTCACTCAGGAGTCAGGTAACACCACCTAAATATTGGATATTTCACTGAAATTTGCATAAGCCTCCCCAACAATCTTCAAATAGAACATATAACCCCAGCCAACCCTACACATTTCCACAGTCGTGCATCACTCTCCGAAAGCACGGATGTGCGGCAAGTTTTACTAAAAACAGATTATAAACAGATCTCAATGAACAGATATACAACAAACAGAGCTGGTGATTGGACAATCTTGATCATACATCTTTTATTGGCAGTCATGGTGCTCAGAAAAATTTCTTTCTCAAGTGTTTCTCAATCTCCTTTTCCCCAGCAGGGATATTTAAACACTCTCCTTTATTCAACCCCAAGTGAAAAAGAAAAAAAAAAAAAAAATACTTGTTTTTTTTAGGGGATTGGATATAATTCTGGCAACACGTTATTTTCCTTATAAGCTTTACTGTTTGTTTGCTTAAAGGAAACACAGCAACTCACTCCTTTATTTGTTCCTGAAACAGTATTTATTGTGACCTACAGTGTGGGAGTAACTGTGTTTGGTTTGAGGGCCCCATGATTACAGAATTTATTGGTTAGGGTTTGCCAGCAATACCTATCTGAAAGGAGCTGGAAGGAATATTCCAGTCTCCTAAGATGTATTCACTAATGATTCCTTTTAAACACCCCCTTGCACAGCCACACCACATTTTGAATGGCTGCAGTGTGACAGAGAATGTGACTGATGGGGATCTGGTCCATGTTTGTGCAAACTGTGGCAGGGCAGAATGAAGGCTGGGAATCTCCAGCTGTTTTTTAAGCAAGTATCCCATATTAAAAGACAGGAGAAACAAACTTCCTAGGTGGCCATCAGTATTTTTACCACAGAAGACAGCCTATAAGCAAGAGTGACTCAGTAAACTTTAAATACTAGTCTTGACAGTCAGGTGCATTGTCTCTGATGGAGATGAAGTCTTCTGTGAACATTAAACAGGTTAGAAGTGGTAGAGCACTAAGTGGCTTTTTCTGTATTTGACATTGACGTGACATGGTATAAACTAAATCTACTGTGGATTTTAACACAAAAATCTGGGAGTCGGCAACTTCATAAACAGGTCTTTGACTAAAATTTCTAAAAATGTAGATGCAAGTAAAATAAATCTGAATCTCAAAGAAATTCCCATGTAACATATCTGAACATTATATGCTTGGGTTACAAACACTAGAGTGTAAATATTTCCCAATTCATTTATTCAGCAAGGATGGAGATTAATGATAACATTTCTCAGGAAATACCATTCAATATTTAGAAAATCCAAATATGTGCAAGAACATGTTTACAAATAATGTAAAAAGACAAGTTTATGGTTTTCAGGGGGAAAGAAAGTAATAAGGCAAAATTCAGGTATAAATTGGAAAATTGAACCCTATTTTTGAAACTGATTCTGATTTATTTTCAATATAATTTCTTAACCATGTTAATCTTCAGACCACACAAAATACTATAAAGAGGTTTATAAATTTATAATTTATTTAGATACAAGTACATTTAGATATCAGATTGAACACTATGTCTTTCCCGTTTGAACAAATGCAGTTTATGTCAGAAAGAAAAGCCTTTTTTTTAAATATTTTATTTATGTATTTGTCAGAGAGGAGAGAGAGAGAGAGAGAGCACAAGCAGGCAGAGAGGCAGGCAGAGGCGGAGAGAGAAGCAGGTTCCCTGCCGAGCAGGGAGCCCATACGGGACTCGATCCCAGGACCCTGGGATCATGACCCTAGCCGAAGGCAGCGGCTTAACCCACTGAGCCACCCAGGCGTCCCAAGAAAAGCCTTTTTTAAACATACTGCTAATTAGGGACTTGGCCAGTATTTTTTAGGCTGTCATTAAACATACATATACACATGCATATATAATGGATTTTTTTCTACACTAATAAATTAAGGTCTTTGCATTTTCTGCCTCCCCAATAAACTTCTCTTTAACCCATCATCAATATAAACAGGTTATACTTACTGTGTGTGTATGTGTGTGTGTGTATACACCCCAGTGGTCCTTATTGAACTAAGAACTGGAGGGTGAGTAGTTCTAACACTGAAAGGAATTTCTATCACTTTTTTGTGCCTTTTGTCCCTTATTTATTTCAGAGCTTAGCTCAGCACGTCCATATTCAACTGGTGAGACAGGCACAAGAAAGCATCTCCCAATGTCACCCGCTCATTGTTATCAGTAACCCGTTCAATTAGCCATACACCCAGTGCTTATCACAGGTTCCTCATTCCATGTGAGTTTGCTAAAGGAATATATAAGGCATCACTGCACAAAATGATGACAGAAATACTTTGTGTTATACCTGGCACTCACTTTGCTCCTTATTCTGTGACTTTTCAATTCTCTGGTTGAATTCAGAGATATGATTAAAAAGCAAAAAAGAAACCTAAAAAATACTGAAGTCGGTCATATGGTTTCTAATTTTTGGTTATAGATACCAGAGCAGTAAGCTATAAAACATTTTTTGAAAAAGAAGAAAGATTCCTATCATAACCATGACTTTAAGGGCCATGAGTTAATCTTTGTCTTTTTTTTTTTCCTTTAATTTTTGCTCGTAACTGTGTACAGAGCTAGCTCATATCCAGTTTTTAGACCCATATATACAGAAGGATGGTTTTCCAGGTGACTGGGAGGGAAATTCTCTGGACTGGGTAGAGATGGAGGGTAGAATTTCCAGCTTTGTGGCTCTGGGGTTCCCTCTTGTTGTGCAAACAGCTCCAAGGATCACTTCTCTTGGAGGCTGCTTGTGTGTCTCAGAGCTAAGGTTGTTTCAAGAGGATGTGTGGCTCCCTCCCTCTGTTCCAGCTCTAGAGCTCTACAAGCCTTCCTTCCAAGGGAGGTGGGGTGCACCTTTGAGAATTATAGTGCCATGGCACTGTTCAGCATCTGCTTCTTCCAGGGCCTCCATCTGTCACCAGCACCTTCTTTCTTACTCTGTGACCTTTATTTGTTTTATCTGTGGTTTCCTTCTGGCTGAGGTCAAAGCCTCCCAGAAAAGCTTATACGCTGAGCATTTCAGAGATTCTCAAATGCTTAGGAGCACCACAGCATTGCTTGATCCTTTCAGGTGCACAAGGACTTAGATCTTGTAAGGATTGCTCTCAGTTTCACCAGTCAATCTCAAAGCCACGACCCAGGTTTCTGCTTAGGTTTCCATCCTCTCCTACTGGGGGTGAGTTTTGTGATTTGGGGGGTTTGTCATTTCCTACTGGACTACGTTTGGTTATTTCCCTTCACTAAACTGCTCCCTACCACGTATTTTCTAACTCTGTTTTGGCTATACCTACTTTGATCTAGGGTACTTGTCATTTCTCCATCATCTAATATTGTTGAAGATATTATCTCTAGGTTTTTATTGTTTCATTTTTTTTGTAATGGTTACTTTGACATCTAGGTGTTCACAGGAGATAAAGATCTATATTGCTGCTGTTTAGGGCAATATCATGTAACTCAGTCCTTACAGCTTTATTTTAGAAAAGTTATTTCACGATATTTTGAGAGAAAAAAAACATAAAAAAGAATATTTCTCTAAAACTGTTATGTTTCTGTCTCAGTGTCTGCTTTTCCCAATCATCCAACAGAGTTGAATTATGCCATAGCCCGTGCACTGTCCAATGAAAGTCGACATGTTTGTGTATACCTCTGCCCACTAACCATATGGCTTGTGTGGGCTGTGCTATGTGTGTTTTGCATGAATTGGCCGAGTATTCCTCTTGCCTCATGGCTGTTATTCTACAAGGATTATGGTCTCTGAATGTCCTGGTATTCTTCAGCTACTGTTCTCTACTCTAGCAAGTGCTGAAGTCTCTGGGCTTGGGTGCTCACTACAGGCCATGAAAAATCCATATTCCAGCAAACTGTGGACAAAACTGGCATTTCCACTGAAGCAGGCTCACCCCACCATCCATCACTGGTGTCTGTTAGCCTTCCAGTTAGAGGGCTTATTGGCTCCCTAGAAGAAAGTTAATCATCCCCCCAGTCTACCCAAGAGATGACAGCATATGATTTTTTCCACAAAATTTTTCTCCTTGTTTGAACTTGTAAATTTCAAGTATTAACATCACTTATATTGCTTAGTCAGAATGGCAAGCATACACATTCCTTTTTGTAAGACTCAGGAATATTCGTATTTATTTTAATAGCGAAAAGTTGGTCACAGCTATTGTGTATTTTAATTTTTTCAAGTTTAAAGATTGTCAAAAGAATTACTCCTTTAAAATATATTCAATTATACCTTTGATCTCAAGTAACATAATCTCCAGTTATAGTGTGGTTTACATGAGTTTTTCTCTGTTTTGAGAATTACTGGAAAGCATAGGTGTAATTCGTTATTGGGACAAATAAAAGTTTAAGTGAAGACCCTCTTCCTTGTTAGCTCTGACAGAAGTCACCTATGACAACCTGTGGCATAGTTAATTACAACAGGCTGTACCACACAAGTAATGGCAGGTACCTAATCATAGGTCCATTTACAGAAGGGAATTAAAACCCTCCAGGGCCAAGTATACCCAAGAATCAGCAATAACAACAAATTCCTAGGGCACCTGACTTCTCAGAAGATCTCTCCCTCATCAGAGCTTAGTCTTCAAAAACATTTTGTATAGCCTCTTACGAATTTCTTTAGTCTTAATGGAATAGATAATTGGGTTGAGCATTGGAGGCACAAAAAGATATACAAGAGACATGAACTTGTGCACATATTCAGGGGCATGCTTGCGAAACCGATGAACCATGGACACACTAACCATGGGTACATAGAAGATAAGCACAGCACAGATGTGGGACACGCATGTGTTGAGTGTCTTCAGCCTCTCCTCCTGGGAGGCAATGGCCAATACAGAGCGCAGTATAAGCACATAGGAGATGAGGATGATCACTGAGTCTACACCAAAGGCAGAGATAACAATGAACAGGCCATACATGCTGTTGACGGTGGTATCTCCACAGGGCAGGCGGATCAGGTCTGGATGCAAACAGTAGGAATGGGTTAACACGTTGGCTTTACAGAAAGGTAGCCTCTTCAGAAGGAAGGGCAATGGGAAGACCATGCAGAAGCTGCGGATGATGATGGATATGCCCATGTAAGCCACACGGATATCAGTGAGCACTGAAGAATAACGCAAGGGGTTACAAATGGCCACATAACGATCAAAACTCATGGCCAGAAGGATCCCAGATTCTGTCCAGGAAAAAAAGTGGATGAAGAACATCTGGGTCAGGCAGGCATCAAAGGCAGTCTCAGGGATATGAAAGCACAAGGCAGCCAGGACAGTGGGCAACGTAGAAAAGGATACACCCAGGTCATTTACAGACAACAGAGACAGGAAGTAGTACATTGGCTGGTGCAAGCTTTGCTCCTCCTTTATGATGAAGAGAATTAGGATGTTGCCCAAGATGGAGATAGCATAAAGCAGCAAGAGGAGGGCAGCTAACCAGTGCTGCAGGTCTTCCATCTCTGGGAAGCCTGTTAGTGTGAAGCTGATAGTGCTAGAGACGTTAGTCCCAAAAATTCCCATGAGGGTCCTTGAGTAGCTTTTGAGGAAATAGAAGCAGAGTAAAGTGAAGTCAAACAGTGGAAGACCAGGAGTTGTCACTGCCCTCAGGATAGAAGGGCAATAATACTTAGCTTCTATGATTGTTAGATCATGAAAGGGTCAGGAAGGAACAAGTTAAGGCTCTTTGTTACATCTCAGACTTTCTGCAGTTTGACCATATTGACAGATGTGTCTTGGGGTCCAAATCCTTCCCCACAGATTCATTTTTGGGGGGAGAAGGGGAAATTATCCCCTGTTCATCCTGCCTCTATGTTCTTTACAGAAAGATTCAAACATTTCTCCATTTGTGGAAGGTGACTATGCCCTTTCTCCCTACCAGTTCTTAGCTATCACCTTCTTCAAGAAGTGAGGTACAGTGTGTCCTTCCTTCCTCTCTGCTTACTGATGGATTCATTCCTGTGCAAGTGATGACATCTCCATCTAGACTCTGAGCTGTCTCCTCTTTTGCCTGCACTCAACTATCACTCCAGGTCCCTCACTTATTCACCAAGGGTCCAGAATCTCATGCTCCTCCACATCTGATTGTTTTAGGTTTTCCTGTCCTGCATGTTCACACTTTTTTGTCCTCTGTTTAGATTAAGGATTCAGAAACTCTATGTGAAATTCATTTGAAGAGGCTTAGAAAACTCCTTTGTCTGGGCCTTACATATCAATTAAATTAGGATCTGTCAGTGGGACTCAAGAATCAGTATTTTTTTTTTAAATCTCCCAGGTGATTCTGATAGGCAGCCAAGTTTGAGAATCAGGGGTTTCGATCACTCCCATAAGCTTCAGATATGTCCCACCTCACACCAACTTCTTTATTGAGGAAATATTTCATGATCCTTCATAAGAAATAAACAAGCAAACAAAACACCCTCTTTATTGTCCCCCCATAATATTCTAGTAACCACTCATTTCTCTGTTCTCTTTCATAAATAATATTTTCAAAATTATTTTCACTCATAATGTTCTTCTTTATCACTTCTCTGTACATCAGTGATCCCAAACTTATTTCTCTAGTTCAGATTTTTTCTAGCTATAGACACAAGCATTCAATTCTCTACTGGACCACCAATTGTAATAGCTCATATGTATATCAAGCATAACATGCAAAGTTGAACTTCTTGTTAATCACTGTACTTGATCCTCTCCAATATTTATCATCTCATGGAAACCCATTGCTATCTTTTCATGCACTTAAGCCAAAGCAACCTAGGAAACATCTCTCACCCTCTCCCATTTGGAGATCTAATTAATCTATTACCGTCTTTCCAAAATATACTTAACATTGCTTCTCCTCTCCATCTCACTTCCAACTGTCATTCACCCATCAGCATCTTCAACAAGGACATCTGCAGAACCTTCCTTGATGATTACCCAGCTGGGTGTCATGCCCCTTTCTGTTCTCCACAAAGCAGTCAAACTACTTGTTTATAATATAAATAAACAAATGGTGCTACATTCTCACAGAAAATCTTCCAGTGGCTTCCCTTACTTTTTGAAATAAGAATTCATACATCCCAGGATGCCTGGGTAGCTCAGTTGGTTAAGCATCTGCCTTTGGATCAGGACATGATCCCAGGGTCCTGGGATTGAGCCCTGCTTCGGACTCCTTGCTCAGTGGGGAGCCTGCTTCTCCCTCTCCCTCTGTGGCTCCCCACTGCTTGTGCTCTTTCACTCTCTCTGTCAAATAAATAAATAAAATCTTTAAAAAAATGAATTCGGGGGCACCTGGGTGGCTCAGTGGGTTAAGCCTCTGCCTTCGGCTCAGGTCATGATCTCAGGGTCCTGGGATCAAGCCCCGCATCAGGCTCTCTGCTTGGCAGGGAGCCTGCTTCCCCCTCTCTCTCTGCCTGCCTCTCTGCCTACTTGTGACCCCTCTCTCTGTCAAGTAAAAATAAAATCTTAAAAAAAAAAAAAAGAATTCGTACATCCTTACTGTGAAGCAACATCAGCATCACCAGGAAGTTGTCATCTTTCAGTTATTTGAATCACTCATTACTTCTCTACTCATGGTTGTGTGTCACTGTTACTATCTCATACATAGTTTTCTTCATGACTTATCACACTTCAGAATCATAGTGAATTATTGTGCATCTGTCTGTGTATTTGATTAGTATCTTTCTCTCCCCATATATTATAAGTTCACATAATTGTCTCTTTTACTTCTTATTCTCAATGCTTAGCCAGGTCACTGAGCATAGAGCCCTGGGTTAGGACTCAAAGATTACCAGTTCTAGTTCTAATCAGTAAGTATTAATTAAGTAGATAAATAAGGTTTCTGAAGAAGAAGGTATTATAAGCTATACATTCTGAAGTGGAAAATGAATTTGATAAGTAACTCATCTAACATCTAATAACTGAGTTTTTATCTCAACTTTGCCATGTACCAGCTGTGCATTTAGTTTATGTCTTTGTGCCTTATTTTGACATCTACAGTATAGGAAAAAAAAGCAGAATAAAACACTTAAAATTCATATTCAGGGCCCTGGTGCAAATTATGTACTGAATAAATGGCAACCAAGAGAGTGGTGATGAAAAGGGTTATTTAGGGGGTGACATCCTCTTTCCACATTGTTTTTCCATTTTTGGGTTCCCAGCCAAAAGCTCTAGCCTTTTGTCTCAGCCTGTATCCACCACTCAATTAGAATATTGGAGTATGAATTAATTACACTGAAGCATTTGCATTGAAAAAAAGCTTTACAAGCTGCCTGGTAGGTCTATACATGCTAGGAACCATAGGGTAACTCTGTAAGAAGGGGGCCAAGATAGTGAGATTTCAGACATCAAGGGCTACAGATGGGAAGTATGGGTTTGAGGAAGAAGAATACAGGCAAAATCTTTAAATTTAGATCATAGCCTCTCCTTCTTCAAATATCTGTATCCTAAATGACTTAGGATTTTAAAGCTTGTAATGAGTGAAGTTCTTACAGACCTCTGTGTGGGAAAAGCTAAAGTCCCAACTTACCTCGCCAGAGCAGCTCTGCTGGAATGCAGGAGAGGGGTAGGTGAAGTATTTACCAGGGAAGAAACACCAAGGACTCTGCACACTCTGCACACAACCTCCCAGACATGATCTCTATAAAGCTGCCTCTTTTTAAGATTCCCCTGGGCCCAGTGAGTCCGATGGTGGCTGGGGAAGCACACAATGCAAAAACTATTGAAAGGATGGCCCGTCTGTGCCCTAGAATCTCTCTCCTTAGAGGTTTCAGAGATATTAAGAGTTAGAACTGTGTTGCTCTTTATTTTAGAGAAGAGGAACTGAAGCCCAGAAGGAACCCATTCAGTAGCCAACAAATAGCCAGCTGACCCTCTGACTGACCTTCTGACTCTCACTTCTTCTCAAATTAGAGCTTTTTGTACTAACTATCCCACAACCCAAATAGATTTCAAGAAGAAAAATAGCATAACCACTAAAAACCTAATGATCTATAGTTGGCAAATAGAGTGATCATCCTGGTTTGCCTGAAACTATACTGGTTTTAGCATAGAAAATCCTGCCTGGGGGAAACCTCTCAGTCCTGCAAACTGGGACAGATTGTCACCCAACATCTAGTTCTAGATTCAAAACTAGCTTCTTCCCTGCCCAACTGCATATTCTTCAAAAAAAATTATTTAATTGGCTCAAGTGCCTAATTCCTCATTTGTAAAATTACAGTACAGATGCCTGTAGATTCAGCTGACTATGACACTTAATATCACATGCTTAGAGCTTATAAAACAAGAACTAGTGTGATGACTTGTCAGTGTTTCATATGCCAGGAAAGAACTGGAGTAGAAGATTGGATAGCCATTGAGCTCTGGGGGCTCTGAGGACTGTGAGGACAGGTTGATTCCTAAGACACTAACCAAAGGTCTTAAACTAAAAGAATCTTTGGCCATCTTGTGTCACACCCAAACTTCTTCAATGAAGAAATGGAGGCTCTAAGGGGGAAGAGGTTTGCTGTCATGCTCAGAAAAATAGTTATAGAGTCAGAACTTGAACAGAATTTTCCTGATCCAGACCCAAAGTCTATGCCCACTGCCCATGCTGTCTCTCATTACCAGGTTTGGAGAGGGACAGAAGAATAACTCATATGTTGTAAGCGTTCACCAAATGTCTGAAACTATGATAGGTTATTTGATATAGAATGGCTCATTTAATCCTTACAGAAAACCTGATGAATGCATTTTATTATGCCTAAAATCAGTACTGGACTTTCGGTAGGCAGACTACACATAAAAAATACAGCAGTAAAGAAAACACTAAAAACTCTGTCCATCCTAAAAATTATATTATTACACATATTTTAAATAGTAAATAAACATTACATTAATATATATTAAAATGTAGTGCTTGCTTCGACAGCACATGTATTAAAATGTAAAAATTTATTTTAAATAATAAATAAATGCATAGGCCTTTATATATATAAAAATCACACATGGCTTCAATGGGGATCTAGAAAATGAGAATACATGTCTGTTTCTTGAAAGTAAACACTAAGAGAACTAGAGAAGACATGTTTGTCAGTTTTACACCTATAGTCTCCAAATACTCTGTCATTTGTTTTAAAGTAATGATCTCATATGATCCTTTGGCCACACAGTAAACATTTGGGTTAGCACAAGCTTCTGGTTAGGTGGGGTTCAGAGAATTGAAGTCCCATGTGCTCTGGGGATATACCAAGTGGGGTGAGTCTCTCAGGCCCACGTCAGGACTCCATAGGTAGTGATGGCATGAGCACTCCACCACCTGGCCGATAGCCACATCTGGAAAGGAATGGCTCCCCTAGGAAAAGGAAATAGTTATCCCTTGAGATGAGCAGAGCAGAGTATTCAGAAATCACCTCAGTGGGGATCCAGCAGGGGAACCTGGACTCAGATTCTGGCGCTGGGAGGCCCAATGCCTCTGTGGACTCTCAGATCCGTGGGACACTCAGATTATTTTCATCTGCCTGCATCTGTCATTCTTTCCTCTCTCCTTCATTTTACTAAAAACATAAATATAGATTTTGTAGAAAAGGAGAAGATATAGATAATTAGAAAAATAAAGCTTCCCAATTCTCACTAACCAGATACAACGACTACTATAATTTATTATTCTTTCCAAATACTTTTTTTATGCAAATGTATGAATGTTTAACAGTAATATTACATCAGTGTTTTTACCAAGAAAAAAAAGTGTGAAAATGCTATAAATTCTGTTTGATAAGATGTTTTATTTGAAATACTACTTTACAGTGGCTTATACATTCTTCCAAACTGTCCTGTGCTAGAAATCTGGTGTCCCAACCATAGCATCTATTTCAAGTAGTATAGCTTTCTAAAATTTTTTCCTTCATGTTTTAACATTTTAGGGGTTGACTATATTCCTGTCCCATTTGCCACTTTTTAAAAAGATTTATTTATTTATTTATTTATTTATTTATGAGAGGGAGAGAGAGAGAGCACAAGCAGGGGGAGGGGCAGAGGGAGAAGGAGAAGAAGACTCCCCCCTGAGCAGGGAGTCCATGCTGGGCTTGATCCTGGGATGCCAGGATCATGACCTGAACTTAATGCAGGTACTTAACTGACTGAGTCATCCAGGTGCCCCCCACAACACTCTTACCTTCCCCACCCTCCCCAGTTATTTCCCACTTTTAAAATACTTTGTAGAAAGTAATCTCCATTGTGTAAGAATTCTAAATGAGCTTTAAAATCATGTTGTTGTATTCCCCAGAATACTCAGAATTAAGTAAATTGAATTGGGAAGAAATGACACTTTCAGTATTTGTTTAACCTTTCAACCTAGACATGTGCTTTTGTGTCCATTCACCCAACTCATTTTTTTTTATTTTACTTTTTTAGGGGGGTTGGGGCAGAAAGAGAGGGAGAGAAAGAATCTTAAACAGATCCCACCTGCAGCATGGAACCCAAACTGATGTTTATTTCACAACCCTGAGATCATGACCCAGCAGAAATCAAGAGTAACTGACTATGCCACCCAGGCAACCCTCAAGTTTATTTTTAAACTCATCAATCATACATGAAGTTTTGTTCCATAACATAGGTCACTGCAATATTACTTACAGAAATTAAATCTTTAAGTTCAAGAGTTGAATTAAAATATTTTGTTGTTTTGGGGACACCTGGGTGGCTCAGTGGGTTAAGCCTCTGCCTTCGGCTCAGGTCATGATCCCAGGGTCCTGGGATTGAGCCCTGCATCAGGCTCTCTGCTCAGTGGGAGTCTGCTTCCCCCTCTCTCTCTGCCTGCCTCTCTGTCCCTCTGCCTATCTCTCTGCCTGTGATCTCTGTCAAATAAATAAAATGTTTAAAAAAATTTGTTGTTTTTGAAATTGCCAGTTTTGTATTACTACATTTGGCAATTTTTTTCAGTTTTTAATGATTTTTCTTCTCATATCTTTGTGCTTTTTTAATTATTATGTTAGTACATTATTAGTTTTTGATGTAGTGTTCCATGATTCATTGTTTGTGTATAACACCCAGTGCACCATGCAATGCATGCCCTCCTTAATACCCATCACCAGGCTAACCCATACCCTCAAACCTTCTCCCCTCTAAAACCTTCAGTTTGCTTCTCGGAGTCCATAGTCTCTCATGGTTCATCTCCCCCTCTGATTTCTTTCCCATCATTTTCCCCTTCTACCTCTTAACGTCCTCCATGCTATTCCTTATGTTCCACAAATAAGTGAAACCATAGGATAATTGACTTTCTCTGCTTGACTTATTTCACTTAGTATAATCTCCTCCAGTCCCATCCATGTTGATGAAAAGTTGGCTATTCATCCATTCTGGTGGCTGAGTAATATTCCATTGTGTATATGGACCACATCTTGTTTACCCATTTGTCTGCTAAAGGCCATCTTGGCTCTTTCCACAGGGGATATTGCTGCTATGATCATGGGGTGCATATGGCCCTTCTTTTCACTACATCTGTATTTTGGGATAAACACACAATAGTACAATTGCTGAGTTATACAGTAGCCCTATTTTTAACTTTTTGAGGAACTTCCATACTGTTTACTAAAGTGGCTGTTCTACCTTGCATTTCCACCAATAGTGTAAGAGGGTTCCCCTTTCTCCACAGCCTCTCCAACTCTTGTTGTTTCTTGTCTTATTAATTTTTGCCATTCTAACTGGTGTAAGATGGTATCTTAATGTGTTTTTGATTTGAATTTCTCTGATGGTTAATGACATTGAACATTTTTTCATGTGTCTGTTAGCCATTTGTATGTCTTCCTTGGAGTGTCTGTTCATGTCTTCTGACCACTTTTTGACTTGATTATTTGTTCTCTGTTTCTCAACAGAGTTTGAGAAGTTCTTTATAGATCTTGGCTATCAGCCCTTTGTCTATAATGTCATTTGCAAATTCTTCCGCCATTCCATGGGTTGCTCTTTGTTTTGTTGACTTTCCTTTACTGTGCAGAAGCGTTTTATCTTGATGAAGTCCCAAAAGCTCATTTCCACCTTCCCTTGCCTTTGGAAATGTGTCTTGAAAGAAGTTGTTGTGGCCAATGTCAAAGAGGTTAGTGCTTATGTTCTTCTCTGGGATTTTGATGGATTCTTAGCTCACATTGAGGTCTTTCACCCATTTAGAGTTTGTCTTTGTGTATGGTGTAAATGAATGGTCAAGTTTCATTCTTCTGTATACAGCCATCCAATTTTCCCAGAACGATTTATTAAAGATACTGTTCCCCCCACCACCACCACTGGATATTTTTTCCTGCTTTGTAAAAGATAAGCTGACCATAGAGTTGAGGTTCCATTTCTGGGCTCTCTATTCTGTTCCATTGATCTGTGTGCCCATTTTTGTGCCAGTATCATGCTGTCTTGGTTGATCACAGCTTTGTAATATAGCTTGAAATCAGGCAACATGATGCCCCCAGCTTTGTTTCTCTTTTTCAACATTTTCTTGGTGATTTGGGGTCTTTTCTGGTTCCATACACATTTTAGGATTGTTTGTTCCAGCACTTTGAAAATGACATTTTGATATGAAAATGATATTTTGATCGGGATGGCATTGAAAGTATAGATTGCTCTGGGAAACATAGACATTTTAACAATGTTTATTCTTCTGATCCATGAGCATGGAATGTTTTTCCATCTCTTTGTGTCTTCCTCAATTTCTTTCATAAGTGTTGTTTAGTCTCTAGAGTATAGATCTTTCACCTCTTTGGTTAGGTTTATTCTAAGGTATCTTAAGTTTTTTGGTGCTATTGTAAATGTGATCTATTCCCAAATTTCTCTTTCTACAGTTACATTGTTAATGTATAGGAAAGCAACTTATTTCTCTGCATCAATTTTGTATCCTGGCATATTACTGAATTGCTGTATGAGTTCTAGTAATTTAAGGGTGGAGTCTTTTGGGTTTTCCACATGAAGTATCATGTCATTTGCAAAGAGAGAGAGAGTTTGATTTCTTTGCCAATTTGAATACATTTTATTTCTTTTTGTTGCCTGATTGCTGTTGCTAGGACTTCTAATACTATGTTGAACAATAGTGGTGAGAGTGGGCATCCTTGTCATGTTCCTGATCTTAAAGGAAAGGCTCTCAGCTTTTCCCTATTGGGAATTATATTTGCTATGGGCTTTTCATAGATAGTTTTTATAATATTGAGGAACGTTCCTTCTATCCCTGTACTCTGAAGAGTTTTAATCAGGAAAGGATGCTGTATTTTGTCAAACATTTTTTCTGCATCAATTGAGAGGACCATATGGTTCTTATCTCTTCTCTTTTTGATGTGTTCTTTCACATTAATCGATTTACGAATGTTGAACCACCCTTGCATCTCAGGGATAAATTTCACCTGGTCTTGATTGATAATCCTTTTAATGTGCTGTTGGATCCTATTAGCTAGGATCTTGTTGAGGGATATTGGTCTGAGATTCTCCTTTTTGATGGAGTCTTTGCCTGGTTTGGGGGCCAAGATAAATGTAGCCTCATAGAATGAGTCTGGAAGTTTTCCTTCTGTTTCTGTTTTTTTAAACAGCTTCAGGAGAATAGGTATTATTTCTTCTTTAAATGTTTGGTATAGCTCCCCTTGGAATCCATCAAGCCCTAGCCTCTTGTTTTTTGGGAGGTTTTTGATCACTGCTTCAATTTCATTACTGGTTATTAGTCTACTCAGATTGTCAATTTCTTCTTACTTCAGTCTTGATAGTTTATAGGTTTCCAGGAAGGCATCCATTTCTTCTGGGTTGATTAATTTATTGGCATATGGTTGTTGATAATAATTTCTGATAATTATTTCTATTTCCTTGGTGTTAGTTATGATATCTCCCCTTTCATTCATAATTTTATTAATTTGGGTCTTTCTCTTTCCCTTTTGGATAAGTCTGGCCATGGTTTATTGATCTTATTAATTCTTCCAAAGAACCAGCTTCTAGTTTTGTTGATCTGCTCTACTGTATTTCTGGTTTCTACTTCATTGATCTCTGTTCTAATCTTAATTATTTCTCTCCTTCTGCTTGGCTTATGCTTTATTTGTTGTACTTTCTCCAGTTCTTTAAGGTGTAAAGTTAGCTTGTGCTCTGGGGATTTTTCTTTTTCTTTTCTTTTTTTCTTTTTTTTTTTTTTTTTTGAGTGAGGGTTGGTTGGTTATGTGTTTCCCCCTTAGGACAGACTTTGCTATATCCCATAGATTTTGAACTGATATGTTTTCATTCTCATTGGTTTCCATGAATTTTTCAAGTTCTTCTTTGATTTCCTGGTTGATTCAAACATTCTTAAGTAGGATGGTCTTTAGCTTCCATGTGTTTGAATTTCTTCTAAATTTTTTCTTATGATTGAGTTCCAGTTTCAAAGCATTGTGGTCTAAGATAATGCAAGGGATAATCTCAATCTTTTGGTATCAGTTGAGCCCCAATTTTTGTCCCAGTATGTGGTCTATTCTGCAGAAGAATGTGGTCTGTTCTCAAGAAGACTGAGTATTCTGTTGTTTTAGGGTGGAATGTTCTGTATATATCTATTAGGTCCATCTGGTCCAATGTGTCATTCAAAGCTTTTGTTTCTTTGTTGATTTTCTGCTTAGATGATCTGTCTATTGCTGAGAGTGGAGTGTTGAGGTCTCCTACTATTAGTGTAATATTATCAATATGTCTCCCTATTATGGTTAACAGTTATGTTAACCATAATAACTAATGTTAACTTATGTAGTTGTCTGCTCCCATGTTGGGAGCATAGATATTTACAATTGCTAGATCCTCTTGTTGTATAGACCTTTTAAGAATGATACAGAGACCTTCTGTATCTCTAGCTACAGTCTTCAGCTTAAAATCTAATTTGTCTGATATTAGAATTGCTACCCTAGCTTTCTTTTGAGGTCAGTTGACATGCAAAATAGTTCTCCCAGATTTTTGTGTTTTCTTAATCCACAAATTATATCACTTGCAAATAATAATACTATGATTGCATTCATTCATTTACCCAATCAATAAGCATTTATTAAAATGTGTACTATTTGTACAAGGTTAAGCTCTGAGAATAATTTGGTTATTGTAAATGTAAGATTTTTCCTTATTGAGTACTTATTATTATATGCAAACAATGTACCAACCATCTTGCAAACATTATCTCTAAACTTTATGAAAATACAATCTGGTTATTTTGGTAACAATTTATAGATGAGTAAACTGTGAGGTTCAGAGGAGTTGGGATTTTTCTAAGGCTATGATATGCCTTATCCAAAGTTCACATTCTTTCTAATGTTAAACAATTCATTCTTTCAGGAGGCTTATGATTCAAATAGGAAGCTATATATGGAGTAGTACAGAATGATAGCTAGCTGCTGTAGTGTACTTCTACACAAATACATTAGAAGCATAAAAATAAAATCTCTGTTTTACCACTATTAGAGATGAGGGGACCAGGTAGCTAGAAGGCAGATAGTAAAGGAATTCCTTAAAACGTTATACAGAGCATATAACTCAGAAGCTGAACCACTGTCTGGCTCATGGCATCTGTCCAATACATATTTTTAATAAACAATTAGAATGATATGCAGTTTCCAGGCAGATAAAAATGGACAAGATTTTCTAAGTAAAGGTTTTCAGAACAAAGGTACAGAGGCATAATAAAGCAGCCTCTTGGTTTGGGAATCACAGATAGTTCCATATGGCCAGAGCAAAATAACATTGTTTGGAGGGTGGGGATGGTTGAGATAGTAAGACATTGGAAATACAGTGGTGATATTATTAAGAGACATATTAAGGCTTTTGGACTTTACCCATACACAGTAAGAGCCATTGAAGGCTAGAGGATTTTGTAATCAAATAGAGTCTTTAAGAAGATCATTCTGGCTGCAGTGTGAGAAAACGAGACAAAAGATCAGTAAACAATGGATCAGTTTGGAAGATATTGCCAAGTGAAGTGAAAATGATAATGAAAGCCCGAAATAAGGTAGCAACAGTGGTGAGGTAGAGGTAAGGATTGGAAAAATCAAAATCTAGAGTTGTCAGGATTTAGTATCAAGTTATAGATACAGGGTAAGGTAAAATACTCATTTCTTTCTTTTAAAAAACATGTTTTATTTATTTATTTGACAGAGATCACAAGTAGGCAGAGAGGCAGGCAGAGAGAAGGGGGGAAACAGGCTCCCTGCAGAGCAGAGAGTCTGATGGGGGACTCGGACTCTGGGATCATGATCTGAGCCAAAGGCAGAGGCTTTAACCCACTGAGCCACCCAGGCACCCCAAAAATAGTCATTTCTATTTCAAGTTTCACTTCATCACTTAAAGATTCCTCCAAAAAATGGTAAGTGATGGCAAAAAAAAGTATATATGGCAATTTTTTAAAATTTTAACCAGAAAGTATGCAATATAACACATTAAGAAAATAGACAGAAAAAATTTATTTTATTTATATATATTTTTGGGTTTTTGTTCTCATTAGGTACCCTTTCTGGAATCTACTATTGCTTACATATCTTTTTCATTATTCCACTCATTAATATGATGAATTATATTGATGAATTTCTGAAAAATGAGTCATTCTTTTAATCCTAGAATAATGTTGATTATTCTTTATTTATATTATTAATTGTACTCACAACTTTCAGTATTTACACATATGTTTCCATTAATGTGTTTTGTCTACAGGATTGTTTGCTGACATACATTTTTTTCTATATTGTTTACAGGATTATATGTGCTCTTTTGTAGTTTTCTAGTTTTATTTATGACAAGATATATAAAAAGCATGATCTATTTCTTGAAATGTGGGGAGAAAAGCAAAGAAAACTATCTTGTACTATAATATGTTGGAGATGTGGGAGTGTAATTGTTAAGTTTTAATTTCTTCCTCAATTATCAGTTAAGTCTTCATGGATTTACATATTGTAATTTTCCTTCAAACACCCATTCATCCAAGACTTCATATTACTTGTAGGACATGCTACTGTAAGTTAAAAAGATACCTCTAATCTAGTATTATATATGACTCTTAAGTTTATTTTTCATTTCATTAGATTTTTGTATTTTGGGAGTTTGTTAAAGATTGATTATTGGGCTATTTTTAATTTCTCTTTCACTGTCATTCAGTCCTTTTAACATTTTTGTTTTAAAATAATTTTATATAATATTTTATTCTTTTACAATGTCTTAAATTGAATGCTTAATTTCTTAACTTCCTCTCTATTTTTGTCATGGGAAGTACCACTAACATCTATAAGACTATGGATTTAGGCAGAATATATCATTGAATTGGTCTCATGTTTTGCTATGTAGTGTGCGCACTTTCATTGTTTCTTTATTATTTGTTAACATATGCATTTCTATTGTTCATATTTATATGAACATATATGGTGTATATGTGAACATATATGGTGTACATTGTAATACATACTTTACTGAATTTTATTTTTGAAACCTAGATTACTTAGTACATTTTATATTGCACTTGTCTTTATTTCATCTTAAAAGTTGGTAAATAGGGGCACCTATGTGGCTCAAGTGGGTTAAAGCATGTGCCTTTGGCTCAGGTCATGATCTCAGGGTCCTGGGATCGAGCCCCATATCAGGCTCTCTGCTTGGCAGGGAGCCTGCCTCCCCTTCTCTCTCTGCCTGCCTCTCTGCCTACTTGCGATTTCTGTCTGTCAAATAAATAAATAAAATCTTTTTTAAAAAGTTGGTAAATAGTGTGTATTGTATGGAACAAATGCTGACATGAAGAGTTATAACATATATATATATATATATATATAATTTAACTAATATTCTTTTGCATAATCTTTATAAAAACATTTATTTAAACACAACATGAGATCTACCTTCTTAACAAATTTTTAAGTTCACATCACATTATTGTTGACTATGGATACAATCTTGCACAGCAGATCTCTACAGTTTATTCATCTTGCTTAACTATAATTTTATGCCCATCAATTAATAACTGATTATTTCCCTCTTCCCCAATCCCTGGCAACCACCATTCCGCTCTTTGATTCTATGAATTTGACTATTTTCTGTAACTCATGTAAGTGGAATCATGCAGTCCTTGTCTTTCTGTGACTATCTTATTTCACTTTAGAGTAATGTCCTCAAGGTCCTCCACATTGTCACATAATGCAGAATTTCCTTCTATGGATGAACAGTATTCCATTTTATGTATATGACACATTTTCTTTATCTCTTCATTGGCTGATGGACATTTAGGTTATTTCCACATCTTGGCTATTTTAAATAGTGCTGTGACACAGGCATGGCAATATCTTTTTGACATCCTGGTTTCAATTCTTTTGGATAAATATCCAAAAGTGAGATTGCTGGATCATATAGTTATGACAGCAAAAGCACAGGTAACAAAAACAAAATAAACAACTGAGACTACACCAAACTAAAAAGCTTCTGCATAGCAAAGGAAACAATCAAGTGTAAAGGCAACCTTGAAAATATTTGCAGACCATATATCTGATAAGGGGGGTTAATCTCCAAAATATATAAGGAACACCTACAATTTAATAGGATAAAAACTAATAGCCTGATTTGAAAATGGACTATGGAGTAGCATAGGCATTTCTCCAAATAAGACTTTACAAATGGTCAACAAGATATACAATGGCTCAACATCACTCACCATTATGGAAATGCAGATTGAGACCACAATGAGATATTACCTCACACCTTCCAAAATAGCTGTTATCAAACAGAACAAAAACAAAACAAAATAAAAAACAACAACAAAAAGATGACACATGTAGAAAAATTGGGACCCATACACACCATTGGTGGGAATGTAAAATATTGCATCCACTATAGAAAACAGTAAGAATATTCCTCAAAAAATTAAAAAAAATAGAACTACACTTGACATAATCTTGGGGAAACAAATTCCTTTACCCATTATGACAGAGGTTCCATGGTAATAAGCAATTTCTTTTGTGCTGATTCACTTTCAGCAAAGATAAGACAAATATACTGCACTGAAATGAGAAACTAGTTATGAGAATGTATATTTTTAAATTAAAAAAGGGAAAATGAGCAAATGTTGTTTTGTTTTCTTTATTTGTTTTTGCTAAATTATGACCCAGTTTACCTGGTCAAAACCTATTGGCTTGGGTCATAACTATTGTTAGGCAGAAATTCTAATATTGTTTAGTGACTAAAAAGAAATTTAAAAAGCCTTGTCAAAGCAGTTTTTAAAAACTAAAATTTGTGGACTAACAACATATATGTTCTGAATCTTGGAATTTTAACATTTCTCCTGCTTAAAACTTTGTTCCTAGTAGTATTTTGCAAAGCCTCTGACGAATCTCTTTGGTTTTGATGGAATAGATGACCGGGTTGAGCATAGGAGGTACAAAGAGATAGATAAGGGACATGAGTGTGTGCACGTACTGTGGGGCATGCCTCCCATAGCAAGCACCCATGGACACACCAACCACGGGCATATAGAACATGAGCACAGCACATATGTGTGACACACATGTATTGAGTGTCTTAAGTCTTTCCTCCTGGGATGCAATGGTAAGTACAGAGCGCAATATGAGCACATAGGAGAGGAGAATGAGTGCAGAATCCAGACCAAAGTTAGAGATGACAATGAATTGACCAAAAATATTATTTTTTTAAATATTCATTTATTTGACAGACAGGGATTACAAGTAAGCAGAGAGGCAGGCAGAGAGAGAGGAAGGGAAGCAGGCTCCCTGCTGATCAGAGAGCCCGATGCGGGGCTCGATCTCAGGACCCTGAGATCATGACCTGAGCCGAAGACAGAAGCTTTAACCCACTGAGCCACCCAGGTGCCCCAACCAAAAATATTATTGATGGTGATGTCACCACAGGGCAAGCGGATCAGATCTGGATGCAGGCAGTAGGCATGGGAGAGTACGTTGGCCTTGCAGAAGGGCAACCTCTTCAGAAGGAAAGGCAGTGGAAAAACCATACAGAAACTGCGGATTATAACAGCCATGCCCATGTGCACCACACGGGCATCAGTGAGCACTGTGGCATAACACAGTGGGTTACAGATGGCCACATAGAGGTCAAAACTCATAACCAGCAGAATTCCAGACTCCATGAAGGAGGAGAGGTGGATGAAGAACATTTGAGCCATGCAAGAATCAAAACTGATCTTTCTTAAGTGGAAGCAAAATGTGGCCAACACTGTGGGCATTGTGGAAAAGGACACACCTAGGTCATTAACTGATAGCAGAGATAAGAAGTAGTACATAGGCTGATGCAAACTCTGTACCTCCTTGATAATGAAAAGGATAAGGGCATTGCCCACAATGGAGACAATATAGAGGATACCAAGAAACAGAAACATCCAGTGTTGGGAGGTCTCCAGCCCTGGAAGCCCTGTCAGGGGGAAGGGAGGCAACACTGAGCTGTTGTGGGGCTTACCTCCCATATTGGCACTACTGCTTAGGTTCTAGGACCACTAGTCTGTAAAGAAGACAAGGATATAGTTTAATTCAAGGCCTAATAGACCTACTATTTTAAGACTCTCATGTATCATCCAACACCCCCCCTTACTTTAGAGTATTAATCAATATTGCTCACCAAATCACTCATCCTTGTCTCTCTTTGTTACCAGGATCTCTGGAATTGTCCGAGTTTTCTCAGTTTATCCAGTTGGCTAAATAGGTCACATTGCCTTCCTTTACACCTGTGCCTACTGCCACAATGCTCCTTCTCATATTCAAAGCTCTGAACTCTTTTCATCAATCTCTTGAATAAAGCATCACTTTATTCAAGATCTGCTACAAAATGAACCTGATCACTACTTCCTTGCTAATTCAGTCCTCTTCCTTCGCATTTCGATTCTTCATCAAACCATAAACTTTTCCTCTTTCCACTCTCTCATGCTACTGAACCTTTAGTACCTTATTTTGACTCTCCAACTTCTCTACTCTTATATATTCTGTCAGTTCTTCTATCCATTTATCCTGACAGAAGATAAATGGGTAGAAATATATCCATCCATAGAGATAACCTTCCACATGTTCAACAAGGTGCACTAGACTCCCATATTCCCACTCATCTTTGCATTCTTCTATCCAGTTAACTTGTATTATCACTTTTCTCCCTGGATAATTTAATTTACTAAAAGTTAGTTCTTAATAATGTCTTTCAGAACCAAATGGCACCTACCTTTTGGATCAATAATCATTTATTTATTCCATGAAGTTGCTTCTTATCTATGTTCTCCATCTCTTGAATAATACCATCATTATGCCTAAGGTTGAGACTTTAAATCCAAATATCATTTCGACTTTCTTTCTTGTATCTACTGCATTAAACCAGGTGAACCCAAGGAAAATACTGACCCCCAAAATAACTCTGTCAGTACCTTCCTCTGTTCCCTTTCACCTGCAGTCTCCCCTGCAGACCCAAGCAATCACATTTTTGTACCATAATAACAGCCTCCTAATAAAGCTCACGTCACTCTCTATTTCATTCTGGAGTAGGACTACTTTAATCTATAGTAGAACAAAACTAATATTTTTTAATATTTTATTTATTTGTCAGATAGAGAGAGTGAGCGAGCACAAGCAAGGGAGTGGCAGGCAGAGGGAGAAGCGGGCTCTCCGCCAAGCAGGGAGCCCAATGTGGGACTCGATCCCAGGACCTCGGGATCATGACCTGAGCTGAAGGCAGACACTTAACCGGCTGAGCCACCCAGGTGTCCCTAAACTAATATTTTTAAAAGGTAGGATCTGAAAATGGCACCATTCCAATTAAAAGCCTTGAATGCTCCCTCATTACCAAAGGATCAAATCCAAACTCATTAGCCTAGAATCGAAGGCCTTTGTAGTCACTACTAAATCTGTAGTTCTGGCCTCAATCCCCAAAATTCCCTTCCTTGTACCTCAAGGAACCCAAATGGATTTATTTGTTGTTATCCAGATAAGAACTGCAGCCTCTCAGCTCCCAAAGGCTGTCCTGAGCATGAGATCATACCCATTCAATCCATCTTCCATGGTCAGGAACAGCGGTGTCCTCTGCCATGAAGACTTGCTGGTCATGGCCAGCAGTAGTAATTTGTCTCCCTGCCACAGCTCTTGTAACCTGAAGTTTGTGTCTCCTTTTGTGCCCACTTCTCTGCCTGGCCTTCATGAAAGCTTTGTCAATTCTATCTTACTGTTTGACTCGCCAGCTTCAAGAACTCAGCCCTGACTCTCTTTTGTCGTTGAGCCCCTCTTGTGCTTTAGTGCAAGGTCTCACACAGGACACATAGCCACTGAGTCACTGATCCCTTCTGGGTTGTTGGTCTCTTTGTTGTAAACTAGAGATGCTAAGAAACTGAACTAATGGGGTTGTGAGGATCCAAAAGTGGAGAGGGTGAAAACTTTCAGGGCTTTGCAACTCTGAGTTCTAGAGTTGCTCTCTGCCCTCACCTCCAGCCACTCATCTACCTTTGCCAAACCTCCATCTGACTCAGGACTCCTCTAACCTTTCCTCACAGGATGCATTTTCCCCTCTCTTTATACTTTTAGGACTGCTTTGTCTTCCCTATCTAAAAACTCTTCCTAAACATGTTTGTTTGTCTCTGCATGCAATATGCATATGCCCTTGATTGATCATCGGGTTTTTTAGCCCTAAGTAAGGTCCTGCCAGGTGGCTTCCAAAGCAGCTGGCATCTTTTTACATATGACCCTTATGCCAGATATTTGGGGGGTGCTTTTTCACATCAAAGCATCTATATCCAGGTATAGCCTAATGAGAAAGTCATGTCTAAAGCAGAAAGCATGGCAGGATTTAGAAGACAAGAGCAACATCTAGCAAATGTAGAACTGGGAAATGATGAAGGTGAACATGTGCAGGAAATAAAATAACCTGACTCAAATTAGGGACAGATGCTCCTATTATTCCACTCAGGGATAGAACACCTTAAAGCTTGAGACTAGAGTATCTGACCCTCTCTTTGACGTACCTGGGAGAGCGCCACATGCAGAAGGTGCAGAGGAAGGAAGAGGGTAATGAGGGCTCTGCATGCCTTGCCACAACCCCCAACATCTGCCAACTCCCTGGCCTGAGAATATAAGGCCCCACCCAGGAAGTCCTTTGAGCTTCTATCAGCTCAGGTACTCATGGACTGCTGGGAATATGGAACATCTACATTTGTTTTCCTGGGAGGACAGTTAAAGAAGTTGGGTTTAGAAAGAAGCCCTCAGATTACCTAATGATTGTCTGGGATGAACCAGACTGAAAATACAGTCACTTCCCAAAACTCCAACTTGTAGATAAGTCAGACCAAAGGATTCAGTGTGTCACCTAATCCCCTTTTGCACCTTCTTGCAGTCACATGGATTCCGGTCATGGGAAAAGGTCAGGAAACCACCCAAACCCTGATCAATATGCACGGATTTATCAGTATTCTGTGTCTACTGGACTTTTTTCATAATTCTTTCTCTTTAATTTCCCATTAAAAAATGCTGTCTTTTCATGTACAACAAGATCACAATTATTACCCTAAATTTAGGTCTATGGTATAAGGTACAAGGTGTATGGTAATAAAAGTGACTATAAATCAAGTCGTTTATTCAATAATAGGCATGATTTTAGTCTTGAGGAATGTGTAGATAAATAAGCATAATGGTTCATAGTCCAGTTAGGAAGACTCCTAAGGAAACACTTATGTATATTTCAGTGACAGAAGATAAAAGACACAAGGTAGGACAGAACAAAGGAGGGGGATTTGTAATATTCTAAGGCAGTCAGAGAAGATTTTCAGGTGCAACTCTTGACTCTCATATTATGAGCAAGTATTATTTAAGGGAATGTGGTAGGCAGAATGCCCCCCACAAAGATGTCCAAGTTTGGTATCTATGAACATACACATCTCATGGCAAAAGGACTTTGAAGTTATAATTAAGATTATGGACCTTAAGGATTGTTTTTTCCTTTTAGGTGACCCATGCAGTCCTAATTGATTTACATGAGTCTTTAAAATTAGGGAACTTTCTCAGGCTGGAATCAGAAAAATATGGCAAAAGAAGTCAGATTCAAAACGAGAGAGGTTGTCTGTCCACAATAACCGGAGGGGGCAGAATGACTAGCATGAGAGTAGTATGGACAACATTAAGGAGTAAATGCAAGCCCCAAGCTAATAGTCAGTAAGGATTTTGAAAAGTCAGTCCTACTTTTATGAGGCACCAAATTCAACTGACAACTTAAATGAGCTTCAAAGCGGCTTCTTCCCTAGACTCTTCAGTAGGGAACTCAGCCCTTCCATTACTGTGATCACTTAGAGTTTCTGGATTTCTAACCTACAGAAACTGTGGCATAAGAGATTTTCATTGTTTTATTATTTGTAATCATTTATTTTCTTTTTTTTAACATTTTATTTATTTGAGAGAGAGAAAGGGCATAAGCTGGGGTAGAGGGAGAGGGAGAAGACCCCCAGCTGAGCAGGGAGCATGACGTGGGGCTCGATCCCAGAACACTGAGATCATGACCTGAGCGAAAAGCAGATGCTTAATCGACTGAGCCCTCCAGATGCTGCCGTTTGTGGTAATTTCTTAGAGCAGCAATACAAAACAAATACAGTGAGTCTCAAGCAGAAGGGAGAGGACAGAGAAGGAACAAAAGAAGGACCATTTCTGGTGGATATGACATACCTCACAGGTCTGAGGGATTGAGAAGCAACACTGAGGAGGAGAATGGGAGACAGAAGGGCTTAAGAGGGTTAACAAATAAGTTGGATATTAGTGAGAAATTAATCCATCAAAGCCAGACAATAAGTAGCCTCAATTGTGAGTCCAAGAAATTTGGAGAAGTGAGATGCTTATGGCATTGCTATACACAGGAGAAAGTAATGTTAAAAACAAGACAATGTGCTCAACATTGGGTCACTTAGGTTAAGCCCCACACCACCAAATAGAGGCTTAGTTATAGATTTGCTGTTCCAGGAATGGAATCTTAAACCAGTCAGTCAGGAATCCCCTGATCAGCACTACTGAAGTAATCTGCCTGATGGACATCTGTCATCCTCTAAAGGAAAGTAATGGCATACAACACCCATCTGTCATCCTCTAAAGGAAAGTAATGGCATACAACACCCAGCCCTTATGTCATCACAAATCCTCCTTAATGCCCAGTTCCCCCATTCTCCAATCTACCTCCCTTCCAGCAACCCTCAGTTCGTTTCCTATAGTTAAGACTCACTTGCGGTTTGCCTCCTTCTCTGTTTTGTACTATTTTATTTTTCCCTTTTTTCCCCCTTGTTTATCTGTTAATACCATATGATTACACTCATATGTGGAATTTAATTATTAAATGCTTTTTGATCCTCTAGGTAACTTCTCCCTGAAGCCCTCTGCTCTGTTGGTTCTCAGGTCTCTTATGCAGACAGCAACAAGGAATTTGTCCTTCTCTTCTCTTGGGGTTGGAATTCCACTTCCTGGATTACATATCTTTTTTTTACCATCATCCATATTTGTTTGCTGGGGGTGGAGGGGTCTTTCTTCTTCATACTTTATCTTAGGAAGGTATTCTTATTCAGTTGCATACCACTTTTTCACTTCTATACAATATTGTCTTTCTCACTTTTCTCTGTAGAGAAACCTTCCTGTGCCATACATTGTGCTAAGCACCCTAAATGTTTAGTAGCAATTGCACTGCATATATGTGTGGTGGGGGGAGGATTTCCCCCAATATCCAAGCAACTCTCTGACATTAGCTCAATGTCCTACAATTTAACTCATTTCTGATGCTATCTACCTAGAGATAACCTCAGATCCAAAGTGGAAGGCTCAGTCCCATAAAACTGCCCTTTACTTCAGAGGCCAGTAGTAAGTCAGGGTTGTTACCTGTGCTTCTGATTCACTGGCTATAGACTTGAGTTTCATGACCTGTTCCTTGAACTTCAGACACTGGAAACACTCTATGAGGTTGAGGTATGGCACCCCACATATTCTCAAACAGCAGTGTGAGGTGTGCTGTGTAGAACCAGAGGGAATTAGGCACAGAGAGGACTGTGGGACCTCACCGGAGTTTCCACAATCATATACAAGGGCAGATGGTCAAATAACCTAATCTAGGACTCAGATCTTATTCAGA